>APFE031245077.1:237330-319250 GCA_000404065.3 Pinus taeda | reverse complement strand
CATATAAAGCTATCCCACATCTTTCTGGTTGTGGTTCCTTCATTCTCCATGTTCTGGCACTTGAGGTTTGTTCCTTCTGAGTTGTCTTCCAAAACCTGCTCCTGCATTCAGCATCTTCATGACCAAAGTTATTACAAATAGAACATTCAATTTCATTTTCAAGGGCGGAAAAGTTGTTATGGGTCCTTTTTGTGATTCCAGACATACTTCTTTGTTTTTGAGCTTCTCTAGTCATGATTGTCTTATAGGCAACACATTGAGCTACTTTGTGGCCAAAGTTATGGCAAGAGAAACATTGGCCATTGAAGAAACTCCTTCGATTATCAAATCTACCTGCCAAATGATTGTAGTTTCTATTGTCATCCATTCTTGAGGCAAGTTGAGAAGATTTTACCTGTGGCTGGTTGTAGCTTCTGTTCATCCTTAAGGTGGATTGCCCCTGATTTATCTGGTAGTCTTTGTTTATTCTTGATGTAATTCGTCCATGTTTTACCTGGTGATCTCCATTGGGCTTTTGCTCATTCCTCCTTGCTGCATCGAGATAACTCTTTGAGGTGGATGTTTGAGATGTTTCTCCATTATACCCCAGACCAATCTTGATTAGTGGAGAACGTTGTACATTGATAATCTCATCCAGAGTTTCAGATCCTTTAACAAATTTAAGGTTAAGAGCCTTTGTTTTCTCAATTTCTTTTCTAAGGCCAACAATTTCACATTCTAACTTCTCAAGAAACTTTTCTTTTTCATCAAGTTGGAATTGCAGAGTATCAATGATCACATTCTTTTCTTCTAAACATGTTTTGAGTCTAGAAATCTCTTCATAAAAGCCATCCACATCTATAGCATCTTCAAAGGCCATTAAAAGTTTATAGTTATTACCTCGTTCATCTTCATCAATATTTGAAAGACCATCACTATCTTCATGAGTGTAGTAACTTTTCTTAGTTATATTCCGTTTCTTGTTCCATCTAACAGGTTCCTTCCCTTTGTCAGTTTTATCCTTATGAGGACATTTGGCAGCATAGTGACCGACTCTCCCACAAGCAAAGCATTTGAAAGGTAACTTACCTTTGAATCTTCCAGTACCCCGTTGAAGGTTTTTGACAAAATTTGATTCTTCTTCCTCTTCTGACGCATGTCCTAACTCATAGTAGTCTCCTTTGCCTGAAGCCTTGAAAGTTGCTTCTCTCCTGTCTGATGGTCCTCCTTTCCTCATTTCATAAGCAGTTAGAATCCCGTGAAGCTGTGACATTGTAAGGTTTTGTAGATTCTCCTTTTCTTCTATTGCAGAAACTTTAGATTCAAACTTAGGGGACAAAGATCTTAGAACTTTTTCAACCACAACAACCTCTTTTATTTCTTCACCCAAGTTTTTCATACAATTAACAATCTCATTCACACGAAGGAAATAGTTAGCCACACTTTCATCATTATGCATTCTGAGATTTTCATACTGAATTATGAGGGTTTGAAGTTTTGCTCGTTTTACCTGATCATCTCCTTCATAGCTCAGTACAATCTTATCCCATATCTCTTTTGCGGATTTATACTGCATAACCTTGACAAATTCTGATTGAGATAGACATCCTAATAGAGTATTGACTGTCTTTGCATTTGTTTCATATTTCTTCTCAGTTGGATCTGTAGGAGTTACTGATGGAAAAGTATACCTTGTATCTATGATATCCCAGACTTCTGTACCAAGAGATTGAAGATAGATAGTAACTCTTACCTTCCAATATATGAAGTTTGTCCCATCAAAAATCGGTGGCCTGATTGATGCTTCCCTCTCATAGTTGCTCATGATGAAAGATCTCCCTTCAAGTGATCAAGCTTCTTCTGAAGGACCTGCTCTGATACCAATTGTTGGAAATAATACTGAGAGGGGGGGGTGAATCAGTATTATCAAGTCAAATATTCCTTTTTCAAAATCAAATGATATACGCTACTTAAGTTAACTAAACCCGCGTATATACGCAACTATTCGGAAGGAAACCCACGTATACAAAGCAAACTTTTAATTTACTATTTCTTTCTGATGTTGATCGTTAATCTATGTTTCAGAATCAAATAACCAGTAACCAGAAACAGTAAAATAGAGCAGAAAGACAATCACACACAAGAACACAAGATATAAGGTGGAAACCCAATGTGGGTGGAAACCCAATGTGGGTGAAAACCACCTGCTGCAATTCGTCTCTATCTTCTTTTAAATTAGAAACTTCTTTTACAATGTACTAGTGTAGTCATTTACCAATATGCAGGCTGCAACCTGCAGAGAGCTACAACCCTCTCTCATTCTCCAGCTTCTCCTGGAAGGGAGCTACAACCCCCTTTAGCTCTTGCACTAGCCAAGATACTAGTACGTAGGTGTTTGCCTACAGAAGGCTACAACCTTCTCTTTCTTCCAGGGACCGTGTTTCATAAATTTTTAGACTGAATCCATGAACATCAATCAATCATCAAGAAATTCTCCATCTCATTTTCACCAATTAGATCTGAATCAAGTGAATACTTCTCTGACAGCTGTACCCAAAACACAGTACCAGAAACCACACACCAAAATCTGAACCCAGAACACAGCAGTAATAAACAGAAGCAGCTAGATCACAACTCAAAATATATACGCTATTTCAATAACCTGCAACATGCGTGCATACGCTTCTGTGTTTGGAACAACCTGCGTATAAGTTGTTTTCATTCACTGAACCAGTGTGTATACGCGTCTTCGCTTCACTGAACCTGCGTACAGATCTATAAAGGATAATTCGCTCTTTCAGATATTCAAACACTAATTAACCCAGATTATCAATGTTATAGATCAAGCAAGCGCCACATATAACATACCAAAATCATACAAAGATACTATCATTCAAGCTTAAAGATTATGACCCATCAATAGAACTTATTCTTCTCTTTGCGCTAAGGTTCCTCCTTCATTCAGATCCAGATCTGCACCATAACCCAATTACCAGTATTCCAGATCTAGCACTTTATCAGATATTCAATAATAATTCAGATGATCCTTTGCCACATGATCTCCTTTCTCTTTTATAGTCTTAGGCCTTCCACAATACCACGGTCCAAAACCATAATAAACCAATACCATGGACCCAATACTTGGGATCAACACTTCTGACGAGGTACCATGGTCCAAAACCATCGGTTCAAATACCAAGGACTAACTACCACGGACCAAAGGTAAGTTCTCCAACATATACGCGCCTTTGTAACGCCTAACCCGCGTGTATACGCGTCTTCATCTAGATGAACCTGCGTATATGTCTTTTCCTTCATTCTGAAAGCCTAAACTGAGATCTGTTACCAAAGAGAGTTGCCATCAAGGACAACACCTGTGCCATAATGCCAACATAAATTTAGACGCCAATTCGTCAAACAAGCAAGGGCCTTCTAGAAACCCTGAAAGTCAAAATGTGGGAAACTGTCTCAACCCCAAAGGTAAAGTTAGCACTGGCCTAGTGGCAGATGGAAGAAATGAAATACAAGAACTTTAAACTTAAATTCATGGTGGAAAAGGGCTTCTCAGACGCTAGAACTAACAAGCACAGCAGTGTTCGAAGAAGATCCACTTCTAAGGGCCCTATTCACCTAACAGTTAAAAGGATGAACAGAATCATCCATGCCAACGGATTTGTTAATCGGTGTTGAAGATGTAGGGAAGAAACTTGTAAACATTGGTCTTCTAGGAATCGGGCAAACCAAAGAGGAGTGCGACTAGTTCGTAGAAATCAAGTTTTGAAGCTCGATGAGGACCTCGATACCAACATCATTGACAAATATATGGAGCGATTGTACTTCAAACTCCACAATGCATAGTGCTTCAAGGAACAGATTCATAATTTTATTTAAATATGTGCATGATAAGATTTGTCGTGGAAATTACTCATAGGAATGACTTTTAAAAACGAACACCATCAAAATATAACTATGCAGCCAGTATGCACTAAATAAAAAGAAAAATTACGTGTATAGCGAGGGTTTGTAGAACAAGAAAAAAGGCATGCGGCTCCCGGAAGTAACGATCCTGTAACTTTCAAAATAAGTCGAGTTAAAAATCCCAACAAAACAAAATAATCTTTTTTTCTAAAAAGCCCATAGGCCCTAAGGGTTGAGCCAAAGCTCTGATACCATATGTAACAACCCAAAATAAACATGTAATTTAATCAGCGAATTAACATCAAGTTCAAACTATGAGTAGCACTTACTTGTGGTAGAAGTCTGCTTACTGCCACCCAACCGTAGACTCAATTACGCAAGGTCTTGCTACAACTGACCACCCCCGAGCCTCAATCAACGTACTACTGGCAGTGAATCCTCTGTTTTAGAACACTATTCTCACAAGAGAATGAATGATAGAATATAGGAATGATGGAATGCCTCCCATCCTCCTCACCATCTAATAAATAGAGCAAACATTGGAAGGGGAACCACATGCACACACTCCATGTGCATGTGTCTACATGCAACTTTATTGCTTTCTTTTTTTATTTCTTTTTGATAGCTTTACTGATTTTTTTACTGTTTTCTTGTTTTATTTCTATTTATTTTTATTTAGAGTTTCAGTATGGTTATTTATTATTTAATACTATTTTTTTTTATTTTTATTATTATTTGTTTTATTCATTGTTTCATTATTTAATTTCTTGTATTTTTTTAATATATTTATTAATTTATTATCATTTATTATTTTTATTATTATTTATTATTTCATTATTAAGGATTTATTATTATTATTTATTATTATTTATATTATTTATTTATTATTTTATTATTTATTATTAAGGGAGGGACATTACACTACACGCACCGCAAAGAGTTGCACGTCGGGAAGCCCTTCCTACAAATTAGTAGGCTCCTCTCCTATCTCAATGCGTGACAGATGGTCAAGTCCTGCATTCAACCTTCCTGGTTTCACAATTACCTCAAAATCATATTCTTGGAAGAACAATAGCCATCTGCATATTCCCCCCGCCCCCCAACACAGACTTACTGACTAGATACTTCAACGTAGAATGGTCTGTGTACATCTTGAAATGTCTACCCAACAAATAGTGTCTGAATTTTTGGAGCTTGTACACCATAAGCAATCCTTTGTGCTCTATTGTTGAATAATTCTTTTCATCCGTTGATAACGTTGTGCTCGCAAATGCTATAGGATGATCCATATTCCCTTCACTAGCCTCTGTCAGTATTGATCCCAACGCAATACACAAGGTATTAGCGTGCACATGGAATTCCTTCTTCCAATCTAGGAAGACCAATATGGGTGCGGTGACCATTTTTTTCTTCAAGACGTCTAGACTATGCTGACATTCTCCATCCCAACAGAATGTAGCATCATTCTTTAGCAACTTCTCCATATGCGTGGTAATCTAAGCATAAGCCTTGATAGATTTCCAATAATACCCAGTATGGCCCAGCGTTGCGCGCCGCTGTTTGACACTCATTGGGGCTTCCAAATTGATTATTACTACGTTCTTGGTAGGATCCACCATGATTCCTTGCTTGCATACCACATGACCTAGCAAAATACCAAAGTGGACACAAAACAAGCACTTCTTCAGGTTCAACGTGATTTGATACCTTCAGCACGTATGCAACATCAAGTGCAAACTGGCTACATGGCGCTTTACTAGCCCAAACACTATCCAGTCATCAAAATATACCTCCAATAATTTGTGAATAAATTCTTTGAACGTCGCGATGACTATGTGAGAGAATATCGTTGGCACATTCTTGAGTCCGAAGGGCATCACTGTGTACTGAAAACACCCCCATTCTAACGCGAAGGTTGGTTTACCCTTGTTTTCTGGTGCGATCTTAATTTGATGGTATCCAAAGAACCCATCAGTAAATGAGTAGACTTCATGTCCTCCCACATTTTCCAGTACCTCGTCAGTAAATGGTGTCAGGAAAGGATCATGAACGCAGGCATCATTAAGCTTTCTTAGATCTACGCAAATCCTTATCTCTCCCTTATACTTCTTTTCCTGAACTACCATTGGCCTCACCCAATCAGATTCCTCCACTGGTTCAATAATACATGCCTCAAGCATCTTGTCCAACTCCAAGCGAACCCTTTCCTTGTATTTGGGATGAAGGTGATATGGCCTCTGCTTAACGAGCTTCATGTCCGGTTTCAGAGTTATTTTCATCACTCCCAAATCGCATATGATTCCTTTCAAGTCCAAAAATTTTGTAGGAAAAAGATCTTGGTACTCACGAAGTAACTCAGCAACATTATCCATTGTGGCATCATCCCAATAATCTTCGCAAATTTAGGCTCCGCTTAAGTACCAATATTTACTTGCCTAGTCTTCATCGACGTGGTGATATTCGAGTTCTCTATCTGTGAACCTTCAATCTCGTGGTAGCCTTCTCCTTCTGGGATATTGATATTCCTTGGATCCTCATCCCCTGCCTCAGCAGTCATATTATATCATTCCATTGCATGGTGCAGCTCGGTGCTCCAATCTATTTGAACCAATCCCAAAGGATCTTGCGAGATTTAGAAAATCGCTACCTTAACCTCCTGCGGCGCCTCATCAATGCTTTCGAACCCATCTTCAAAATTGAATGTTCTCACTAACTCTTCTCTTAAGACATCCCACTTCTCGATGCCATGGCGGAGATTTGTTTCCAAATACCAATTCATAGGGATTATGTCCAAAGTGTGACAGAATAAATGCACCCATTCTGACTGTGGCTTCGTTCCATATACCTTAGTCCATTTGGCCAAATGATCGCACAGATCATTCCTCCCATAATACTTCTCAGATACCCGTACTTTAGGCCGACCAAATCACGTTCTCATCATCCTTCTGTAATCGTGCCACTCATAAAAGATGTTTTTGTGTGTACCCCACCACCGAGCGAGCATAGCACGCCATGCCCAATCCAACGCGTGAAAGTGGTAATCCTCTAGAAATTCTCTTTCAAAGCATCCAAAAATTTGTCTACGTCAGTTAAACCATTGTAATAAGGTAAATTTATTACCTCCGATGACACAGCGCAACTTTTTAGTCATCATTTTGCAGTGTAGTGTGGATACTTCGTGCAGCCTGTTTTGCCAATGTTCTAACCCTTTGTCTGAATTCGAGGTAAAAGAAATTTCGCGGTCCCATGCAATTCGTCCATCAGTTGTCAGATTAACCCAATCTTGGTCTTGCACTGTTATTTTATATATCTAAGCCAATCATCATCACTTTCCTCATAGTCGCGGACCGGTTCAGTATAGCGTGGTCCTTCTGCAGGGTTTAATGGTACTACAATGCGGAGCGATTTCCTTTCAAATGACATTGCCTGCTTCTTCCCATTCATGTCGATATCACAATCAATTCCCAGGAGCACTGGATATGAATTGATATCATCAACAATCTCTATTACTTCAAAATCAGCTAGCGCGCTCGCACCTTGTATATCTATGGTAACTCCCTGAAATCGTCCCATAGGGATAATCTTCTACTAGTTCGCCATCCTCATTTGAATCGGAGACCACTGTAATGCAGCTCTCCCCATTCTCTAATAGGTTTGTTTAGGCAATACGTTCGTGCCAGACCCCAAATCCAAAATAACCTGATCCATCTGATAGTCTCCTATTTGTGTGGTAAACCTCATCTCGTGCCATGTTCTTGTCTTATGCTTACCAATCTTTCTGACTACGCGGGGTCCATTAGAAGTATTATCCTTACGGACACATTTGTTTATCAACTCTTGTAGCCCTTTCACATCCTTGCTATTGCGCAGTAGTTTCATACAAGTCTCCAAGAAGGTGGTAAGCACAGAGGGGTCACACTACACACACCCTTACTCGCGGACCAAATTGTCTTTCAAGGACCACGCCTGGGGCGCATCCCCCTGTTAAAATTGGAGGATTGAGATTTGGTTGATGCTAAACACTTTCCCCATTTAGCGACGGACCAGCTCATGCATCGCGTCTTCCACAAAGATTCCGGTGTGACCGCGCTGGAGCCAAGGAAGTGGGTAAAAGGGGTGGATAAGGCGGGTCTATTAAACATGATGTGGGTACCACATTATAACCGCACACCCATAACCATGGTCGTGATCAAGCAGCTATTGTACTTGGTGCATGATGGGTGTTTGTGGCTAGAAGAGATGATACCCATCACTGACATACTGATCCATAGGATCACTTGATTATCGTACTCAAGAGAAAATATGGCCATGGTGTTTGGCGAAAAGCCAGGGTAATGCGACCTCGTTGAAGCAATGAAGGACAAATTCAAACTCGCTAAGAAGCTGCGCGGCTATGCCATCACAAGTATAGTTGACCTCGTGGTCAAAGTCACAACACAAATCTTGGCACGAAAAATTATGCGAAAGTGTCGCACAGATGAAGTGTCGGCACTAGTAGTAGCCTTAGCAACCCAGTGTGCGCAAGGCATACAATTTAACTGGGCACGCTACCTTTGCAGAGAGTTTCTTGCGACTGTAGAGAGGTGCATGATCACAGCGAAACATTCCATTATGCCTGGCTACTGTTGCCCATAATGCTGGTTGCGTGGGAGTTACCAGAGGATAGCCAGTTTCCTCCAGTCGCGCCCGACCTACTAGAGGCAGTGAAGTTCGCTTCGGTGTGGGCTACGAAAGACCCTCAAAGGATCAAGGACAACAAGGTCTTTTGGATATTGATGGAGATGAGCATCCATATGGCCATCAACCGCAAACCAAGGTTGTCGCCAACTGTGTATGAGAAGCTGTAGGAGTATCTGAAATTCAAGGCCGGCTTCCACCGGGTCTCGATACATGCACGCAAGGAACCCGAGCAGAAATAGTATGACCTACCATACCTGGCCAAAGACAACACAATTACAGCGGTCCTCGACCTCTCGCCGACAGATTTTTGCACTGCCTCGGATTTGACAGTTGGGTCTAGCAAGACCGTAGCACAGCGGAAAAAGGAGGAGGCCAAGCTAAAGATGGAGAAGGTGGCTGCAAGAAGAAAAAAGGAGGCTAAGGAAAAGGCCAAAGTAGAGCGTGCCACCACGAAGCAGATGGGAGGACAGGCGGAAGAAGAGAAGTGCGGCTCTGACAAGAGTCAGAAGTCGCCTTCTCCAAAGACAAAGGAGGAGGAACAGTAGTTAGACCAAGGAGGAGCGGACCTAGAGACCACTCTATTCGCGTTAAATGCAACAGAGATCCACATAAGGTAGGGCTGCAAAAGAAGTCTAAGGTCAGCAAGACTTCTCTCGATCAAATCACCTTAACTAAAGTTGATTTAAATGATATCGGTGATATGATCAGAAATACCATCGCAGAACTGCTACAGCAATTCGAGCTGCAATAGAAGCAGGCCTTAGGAGTCATTCAGATGGGTCTATGTGCGCTGCAAATTTAGGCGTCATAGGTCCAGACCAGCGTAGCATCAACTAGTTTGGCGCTGAGCACATTGGAAGCAACAAGGATGGTGCGCACCCTGGACCCCCAGGAACTATTTCCGCTGTAGGGAGTGCTAACCACGGAGACTAAAGCTGATAGGTCCGTTGTCAACGCCCTCAAAGGAATTGGGCTCAATTTGGATGCGCTTCCTAGTGAGGTGCTTCATAATTTGTAGGATGGCATGATCACGAAACTTCAGGCTTGTAAACAACACGCGTTATAGGTAATCAGTGAACAAAAAGTCAACAACGCTCAAATGACGGTACAAAGAGATTCTACTATCAACCTCGTGAAAATCATCACAGACAAAAATGAGTGCACGGCCAAGGTGGTGGCTAAGGCATGCAGGTCTGTCCCGAAGCTGGCCATTTCGGATGATGAGCCAGTAGATGTGTGGATTCGAAAGCTCACTGCTAGAGTGTGTGATGCCAGAACAGAGTTGGCAAAGGTTCAGTTTGACCTAAACCTCAAGATCGCAGAACTACAGTTGAAGACCCAGCGTTCAACCCTGCTAGAAGTTAGAGAGCAACGCGAGAAAGCTGTGAAGGACACCGTGACATTAGTAAACAGCGTCGTAATGGAGTGTATCGCACTCTTCGAGCAGGCGCTCAAAGTGGTTACCAATTTGCAAGAAGATCCCACCTTCCAAAGGTTGGAAACGAAGGCCCGAGAGCTGCAACAGCGATATGATGAAGTCAAAGCGACGGCGCACACCGTCACCCTTACACAGAGGTTAGACAAACATAGGAGGCAAAGATACTTAAGGAGCAGGTGGATGCAGCGCAGTGCAAAGAAAGCGTCCTCAAGGCTAAAATAAGACCTTGGCTTGATGAAGCCTATGCGCTCATCACCACCATCGAAGGAAATTTTGCTGGTCTACAGGCGACTCAGCAGAAGATACAGTCAGATAGTACAAGGCCAGCGACAGAGCAGCTGGTTGATGAGATTGTTCGGTTCCTATTGTAGTGCCCCGCTCTAGTCGACTGACAGTGATATGACATTAACATTTATTTAGCCCTAAGGCCCACACTTTATTCTTTTAGGACCTCAGGCTGAGGATCTGGACACATGACTCTATTATTAGTGGTTGTGATGTTTATGTATGTTCTCCATTGATATTATGATGAAGATAGCACTAATGGTTATGTATGTTATCTATTGGTATTATGATGATTGTAGCATTAATGGTTATACATGTTCTCTATTGGTATTATGATGATTGTAGCATTAATGGTTATGCATGTTCTCTATTGATACTATGATGATTGTAGTATAAATGGCTATGTTTGGTCTCTATTGAATTTATGATGATGATAGCAGTAAATGATATGTATGCTCTCTATTGATATCGTGATGATGATAGCTTTGATAGATAGGTATGTTTTCTACTAATTTTACGATGTTGATAGCTTTGATGGATAGCCCTATGTATGTTTCCATTGATGTTATGATGATGATAGCCATGATGGATGTATCCCCTATGTTACTACTTGTATTAGTTCTGGTTCATAATGAACTATCGAATGACTAGGTGATGTTAATGATGTTATTATGACAATGACTAGCACTGAGAAACCTTGTTACTAATGATTATTGAGTATGGCAAGGAACCAGCAAAGGCACTCACATATGACGAGTTGACAACAGTTTGATGAAAATTTATATTATTTTATCTTTGAAATTCTAAGTCAATTTTGAAACCTACTATATATGTTTTTTGATGATATGTTAGTGGTTGCAGGCACAGATTAGTTGCTTGGCCGAATGACTTACATATGGGTGATGGGGCTGTACAGTTGGATAGAACTGTATGGGAGGAGTGGGACAATGTCCCTGATCTCACACATTAGCACTCCCACCGTGACTTGGGCTAGAAAGGTTGAACCACCTTCGCCTTGATGATCATGATGTTATGAGGGCAAGTCCCAAAGTTGGGTCGCTCATGAGGATTTTATTGGAGAGCGCACATCAAGGCGGATTCCTTGATCCCAAACACCATTAATCTCACTATAGTAGGCAACATAAGAGATGATAGGGTCTCTGTCGTTGCATCTATACTTTCCCCTCGTAGCCACTGAATGCTTGAAGGGAAAGTGGTGTGGCACCCTTGACACTTCAAGGGAATTTCTTGAAGGGTACGACCAACTTGGCACCCTTGACATCACAAATAAACTGTTAAGGGTGGCACCCTTGGAACCTCAAGGGAAGTTCTTGAAGTGCATGACCAAACTTGGCACCCTTAGAATCATTAAAAATAAATAAATTAATAAATATAATCAAGAAATGAAAACCAAGTAAATTCACATCAAGGGTAGATGATGTTAGAAATCGAGGTAATTAAATCAAGAATAAAATTTGGGTTAAGAGGATTATAGGAAGAAGTAAAATATTTTACCTTAAAAACTTTACCCTTCCCATGTTAGAAAATAGTAGGTAGATAATGTAGTTTAATTAGGTAAAAAGGGGAAAGAGAGACATAAATGTAAGGATAAATATTAATCCTAAAATAGTTAAACCTAATTAAGAGAAGAGAATGGTGAATTAAAATAAGATTAATAAAATAAATTTTAGAGAAATATAGAGAACTTCCATGTGGCAACAACCAACATAAGAATATCCATCTAAGAGATAACTTGAGTTAAATTAGGAAGTAGATAGGGGATCAAATCTTGACTCGTCAATTGACTTTAGTAATGAACACAAATTAAAGAGTAAAAAAGGGGGATCAAGGGACAACTAGGAGAAGAAATAGGAATCTTCTTGAGGTGAGGAAAAATATTATTTTTAAATTAAAATTTAAATAAATAATTTTGGAGTTACTTGATGAGAGAATGATACATGGGTGGGTGAATAATCAAACTATTGAATTATAAAAAAAAATCAATTATGCATGAAATGCCAAGTGTCACCTATGAGGACTCCTATAAAAGAAGGGGCAAGCCATGGGAAAATGGACTTTTGGGACCCTGTAGTTGGATGGATAAGACTATGTCAGAGTAGTGACTACAAACTATAGTGAATTTGGTGAGGTAGAGGACTTTAGAAAGAGGACCCTTGAGCCAAGGAGTGCTCTCCTCTACCAGTGATTATATTCTTCCATTATACAAACAACCCCATTGCAGCTCGGGGGTTCGCGGGGAAGAAGAATACCCAAAGAACAGGCTGGGAGGTCAACCGGTGGGTCATTGTATTCGGATCAAGTACATCATCATTCACACTCGAAGATGACCGACAACAAAGGAAGACAAGTAATGACAAATCAAGTGGAATCTCGTCTTCTGGTGAACGGTACCTATGTGTTACAATATTCTTTTGGATGATTTCTTTATGGCTTTAGTTAAATATATGTAAATTTTATGATATGTTCAGTGAAATGAATTTCACGGATGTGTTAGATAGTGCTTAATAAATTTGAATTCCCAATGTTTTTCTCTTCTGGTTGTATTTTATTTTGATAAAATATATATATATATATGGTTGGTCCTTACACCTATACCAATAGAAGTCATAATTTTGAATGATTAAGGTTAAGCCTTGTAATATTGTACATACCTTTCTTTCTGCATATGTTTTCCATATCATTTAAAAATTGAAAAATATAGAGAGGGTATTTCTTAAAAGAAATATCAAAGGAAAAAAAGAAGGTCAAAAAATGAAAATATATGAACCCCAAAAAAACAAAAAACAAAAAGACCATGAAAGTGTGCAAGTCTAAATGCTACTATTATTTACTTGTATGCATAATAATGATTGTGTGCAGCTTGTTATCCATGCCACGGTCCATGGTAATCAAACTATTTAATCATGGTTATTTCATGCTTTGAATTTTATGTTTATAGTTAGAGAATAAAATCTGACCAAATAGTTTAATCTTGGCAAATCATTAAATAGGTAGAGAAAATAAAGGAGCTCATTAGTTTAATCTGAGCCCTTGGATGATAGAAGGTTAGAATTAAGTAGATTACTTTTCAAAAGAAAAATGGATGATAAGGGTTTGCTAGCCTAAATGCACCCAAATAAATGAAGAAAAAATATTAAGGTAATTAAATGGGTAAGTAGAAGAAAGGTTGTTGAACTACAAAGTTGATTGGATCAAAACAAATGCATCAGGCTTAGACCCATATTTCAATATGTATGATCAATTATGGAAGCAAAAATAAAGGTTTGAAAGTTAATGTGATTAATTCTCTCTCATTCATTTTTCTCTTACTAATTTCCTATCTACAAGTATGTTCTAAGTACTTTAAATCCTTCAAATCAAAAAGGCTCGGAGCATTTCTCTGACTTTTGGTGAGACCGGACCCTCGGCTTAATGACTTATGGACATCAAGTGCTAAAATCCCCTTCATAAAATTCATCCCCCTTCACTTTCCTAATAAAACCTATTTTCCTAAGGTTAAACTTCATTGACCTAGGAAAAGTAAAGCAACTCCATGTTAAATCTCTTTTCATTCAAAAAACCCACAAAAACATCTTATCTTAAGTATTGAGTGTATGTAAATAAAGTGCGCAAATATTACATTTTGCATTATGCTAAGGATATACCCACTCCGCCAATTTCATATTAATTTTTTATTTTATTATATAAATCCCATAATACCTTTTCCCCTATATTAATTAAATCCCCTAAAGAAATATCTCAACCCTTAATTTAGATATAAACTATAGTTGACCCCCTACTTCATACCCCCGACATAATTTGCTTAACCTACTAGTTTTTGGTAATGTTGGGTTAACCCTATCATTAAGCCCCGTCCGATCGATTAAACTCGTCATTAACCTATAAATAATCCCATATTGCGGAAGTTTAAAGCACTAGGCCCCCCCGAAACCCATGCTTTTATCACCCACGCACTTGCCTCGCTCGATTGTCATCTGACCACCATCCCCCTCATCTGACAGTCCACAGCCATATCGACCGCGCCCAATGGTCAATCGTTACCCGCCCAATAAAGTTGTTTTCCCCCAAACCCCAAATGCTACGTGTCAGGCGCGAAGGTGGATCGGGTGACCCCTCCTCAATACTGCCTTTGCCTCAAAAGCGGTGCGATGGACTGAGAAGTCGCCTCCCCACTCTACCCGATAAACCACCTACTATTCATAATATAAAATTCCACGCAAATTTACCCATTACGTGTTAAAACCCTGAAAACCCTCATTTTCATGCATTTTACTCAATTACACAGCGAAAACTATCAAACCCTTTCGGCGCCACCCTGGGCCTCTAAGACATGATTTCACCATGGATTCCCTCCCAAACACCTTCTAGACTCGGTCCATAGTTCTTCACAGTTTCAGTATGGCCTCTGGTCACCTCCTCGCAAACCTGTGTTTTATTAACAAATTGTTGTATTTTGCAAGTAATTAGCAAAAGACCAGCACTTGGATAAACAGTTTTGATACTAGTAACAAAACTTGTTTACTCCAAGGCTCGAAAATAAATTGGTTTAAAAATCTTCATTCAGAAGAAGAAAATAGTTATACACAGAACAGAAAAAGAAATCATTCACACAGAGACATTCACTGTTAAAACAAAGGAACCAGACAACGCATACAGTCAAAAGACAAACAAAGAAAACATATAGAAAGTTGATCAATATCCATTACCATATGCTGATACATATAAAAAACTAAATAGATTATTGTTGAAATACACAATAAAAAAAGTTAAAATGTACAGTAAAAGTAAAAACATAGTAAAAGATATTGACAAGTCATCAAAGTAAAAGAGTATCAGATGAAAGCCTAAAGTGACTAAAGCCTCCAGCATGAAAGTTCAAACAACAAAGAGCATAAAGGGCTAAAAATAAAACCATAAAGGCCAACAGTACCACAATAAATGAGATAGCATGAAAGCAGTTCAACAGTGGTCTTTATCTTCATGCAAGAAGATATTTGTATTTCCTGGATTAAATCTCAAATTAGTTTGAGATATTTTGTAATAAAATTTTTGTATAAATACTTCACAATTCGAAGTATGTAGGGTGGATTCTTAGACATTTCTATAGACTTCTTGATCAAAAGACTGTAAAGCTATTGTATCATTGACTGAGTCAGCAAGTTGGATTGATGAATAAAGACAATTTTTCACAGGATTCATGTGTTGAGCAAAGTGCGGACAAGTATTTTCTCACGTTGTTGTTATCTTGTTAAAGTTTTTCCACAATCTTTAATGTATTTCTGAATCTAAATGCTATAACTGGAACAATATTTCAAAATTTGTTTAATTACATTGTTTTAACAGTTAAGCGTATAAATGTTTTCTATTGATATATGAGTTAAGGAATTCTTAATTGCTCCTTAGTTTAGGTTGTTTCTTGCCAATCCAGATCAAAGGATTCTTGAGTGCCCTTTGCTTTCGATTACCCTCCATTCCTCGTTTATATCCCAGTCTGAGAACCATTAATTTCTCTCTCCCCTTGATTAAAACCATTTCTCCCCCTGTTCCAAAGACCTACACTTTACTTTGCTAGCTTTCCCTTTAAACATTCCCTTTAGTGAGTTGATCTAGTTCTATTTCCCTTCTGTTGACTCCATAGCCCAACGGTATAAAGACATCATTCTATCCAGCAAATAAAGCTAAATCATATAAAGAGAGCCCTCTCTAAGCCATAGGTTGGCTAGAGCCTATGCTCCAAAGTTGGTATGTGGTTATCTCGGTCATTTTCTCTCTTCTAATAACTTCTAAAGAAATTTCCGAGTGTTAACATAGTGGCAACTCCACCAGGGACCATCGAATCCTGAGTCCTAATAAAGCTTTAAGAAAATTCTAAATCTACATTTTGAGCCTCTTGAAGTTATTTGTTAGAAGTTATTTTGAAAAAGTCTCACAAAAACAAATAAAAAAATTGAAACTATGGCTTCTAGGAAGACTCATTTTACTAGGGCTAATCCAGATCCAAACCCTACCCCAGTAGTTGATAATCCCAACCTAATTTCAAGAAAATCTAAAAAAGAAGAAACTTCAGTTAGCCAAATACCATTAGTTAAAGCTAATTCATGTACTGATGAGTGGTTATTTTTAGAAGAACTTCCCTTTGATGTGTTATTTGATCTTTCATTATTTAGAACAAAATCTGAAAGTGCAATCAATGAAATTGTTCTAGATCCTGATTTTATTGCAGACCTTGAAGTTCAACAGGCCAACAAATCAATTGATGAATACATTATGAAATCTCCACAATATCTATTAATACTGCCACGACCCCTGAGCTTTCTGAACAATGGTCCATTACCTTGAGTTCACCATTGTTTCCTTCAACTTCAACAATAATACCTTCTGAAGTCCATTCTTCACCACCATTTATACCTTCACTCCCTCACCAACCTATCATTACTCATTCACCATTTACTAGTCCTAATTCTTCATCCACTACTGCATCATCTCCAAGTACCTCAACCCCACATCTCAGCGCCTCCCAGCTTACAACAATGGCAAACATATATGCTCCTCTCGTTTTACCTGCCCAACTTCATGCTATGCCTGCAAATTATCAGAGTAAGATCTTCCTATTTTGATGCTACTGGTCAGTACACTTCCCAGCAGCATGTAAACAGGACGTCTGACTTTCTTGAATTGCATGAAATAGATGAAGCAGATGTCCAGATGTGACTCTTTGCCCAAACTTTCACTGGGGATGTCAAGAAGTGGTTTAAAGCCTTTCCTGCTAACCACATCGCAGACCTAGCAAATTTCCAAAGGTTGTTTATTGATAGGTGGAAAAAGAAAAAGAATCATTTACAAATCCTTTCAAATTATGAGAATATTAGAAGAGGACCTAATCAAACTGTTCAAGATTATTGCACTAGATTCAATAATATTTATAACGCCATCCCAGTTAACCTCAGACCCCCACCTAACTTAGCATTAATAATGTTCCCTGATGGTTTTGACATAGATATGGCATATCAACTTAGGGAAAGAAACCCCCCAACATTAGAAGAAATGCAAAGTGTAGCTATTAGTGTAGAAGTTAATTTGTTAGCTAAAAGGGCTAGAGTTAGAAATGAAAGGAGAGGAACTGCTAAGGATGAAACTTCACCATCTGACATTAAAATATATAGTTTAACCAAAAGTATGGAAAGACTAATGGACAGAATAGAGAATATGGAGAGGAAACCTCAATGGGATAACCAACAAGCACCTCCAGTTAGAAACCCAAATTTTAGAAAAAACCAAAACAATGGGAAAAACGGACCGGATCAGAACATTAGGCCTCATTTTCAAGAAAATTATGCAGAGACATCCCAGCCAGAAGATCCAGAACAAGATACACAAATAAACCTAATGGGAATAAATGATGAGGATGTTGTTTTTCTAACCCAAGATGAGCAGGAACTGTATATGCTACAGCAATTACAAATACAATATGGGGAATCATTTGATTACAAACAAGGATATGATTCTGCCATAATTGAAGTTCATAAATAGTATAATCTAAGAAGCAAAAAGAATGTTGATGCCCCTGACCAAACTAAGAAAACAATACAAAATCAACCCAAGAAAATAAAAGAAGCCCCTGTTTCAAAAATCCTCTAAATTCTCCCTAGGGAAAACCTAAAACCTTATGGCCGCACAATTGTAGACATAACCTCTGATCAACCTTCTATTGATCCACCATCCACTTCAATTCCACCTAAGGAACCAGTGGACAAAGCTCAAAACATCAGATTTGAAAATCCACCTAAGGAGGTCCCCAATAAAGGAAAATGAGACAAGCCTACTCAAATCCCAGCTGCAAAAATTCAAAACCTTCAAACAGAAAATGTATCTTTGCCATTCAATTTGGGAGCAGAGATAACAAAGCTAAAGATTTTAGTTCCTTTAACATAACTAATCAAGAATGAAACTTATAAATCACAGATAAACAAGACCTTAAACATTGTTGAAAACGAGGATTCAGTAAATTTGTTTGATGACCAACCAAAACTCATATTTGGTCCAGATGTTAATGGCAAACCATTAGAAGGAGGAGTTCCACCTTTTTACATTAGCTTTAGTATCCATGACAAAATTCTACACAATGCAATGTTGGATTTTGGGGTCTCTCACAACTTAATGCCCAAATCAATGACGGAGAAATTAAACTTAGACATTACAAGGCCTTATAAAGACTTATTCTCATTTGACTCCAGTCAGGTACAGTGTCTAGGATTGATTAAAGACTTATGTGTCACTTTAGTCCAATATCCTGCCAAAAGCATCCTTATGATTATTGTAGTTGCTCACATCCCACCAAAGTATGGCATGATATTATCCAGATCATGGGGAGCCAAACTTCGGGGATCTTTACAACTAGATATGTCATATGCAACAATCTCTATTTTTGGACAACTTAAAAAACTATACCATGAAACCTTAATAAAAATATATGGTAAGCAGCCATGATCAGCGTCAAAACTTTCCCATCTACTCCATACACTCAGATATTGATTATTTTATCTTGTATAATGTTGATCAAACACAAGAAAAAATTTCAGACAGTACTAGTACAGAACCAAAAGAAATTGCAGTTTCCACTCAAAATGAAACTAATCAGACTACAAAACTGTTCAATGAACAAGATGGTCAAATTGTTATAAATGATGAAAAGTTTGTTGCACCAGATAGTGTAAATATAGATCATGAGATATTATGGCATCTAAAATTTGATGGATCAGTCAATAGGTTAGGAGCAGGAGTGTGGATATATAATTTGGAAAATAATTACTCAGAAGGCCATGCATATAGATTAAATTTTAAATTTACCAACAATATGGTTGAATATGAAGCATTAATTTTAGGTATAAGTTAGTTAGGAATCTAGGAGCTAAAAGAGTTTTTGTCTTGGGAGACTCTAAACTAATTATAAAACAGATTGATGATGTATATATGACAAAATACCCAAGATTAAGTTGTTATAGGGGAACTATCATAGAAATACTTAGCACTTTCCTAGAAACAAAGCCTGCAGTAATCCTTAGAAAACACAACATGCAAGCCCATAGTTTAGCAATGTTTTCTAGCACCTACATATTACCCTTCCAACCTAACCATCAGTACACTATTGAAGTTAGGCACAGCCCTGCAATTCCAGATAATTTGAAGAATTGGCAAATATTTTCTAATGATAAACAGATAAATAACTTTTTAATTTCAGAAGAAGAGTTTACCAATAGCAATATAGATTTTGATACATCAATAGATCTTGATCTTAGCAATGGGGTTTAGACTTCATTGGTGAAATTCACCCACCCTCCTCTGCCCAACACAAATGGACCCTCACAGCCACAAACTACTTCACAAAATGGAACAAAACTCTCTCGAAAGAATGGAGTGTCTCTTCCTCCTAGTGGTTTGGTTATAACATAGCCTGATAACCTACTAGTGGTTAAATTTGATTACATCAACTATTAACTAGAGTTATAAAATAGACTCCTCTAGATTGTTTTACATCACAAACATGTGGCTAGCCTAATCCAAGAACAGTAGAATTAACTATTTTCTCAATTTCACCAAATATTAACTAAGGTTGCTTTTAAGTGAATAAATAAGGAAAATGGATTTTTATGTGTCTTAAACTCAAAACTTGAAATTTGAAAATAAAAATAAAAATAAAAATAAAAATAAAAAAACACCATGAATAATAGAAACAAGAAACAAACACAACAAATTTCATGATAGACTTCGTCCCTCCTGGACTACATCTCTGGGTCTGCGTCCAATGGGTGTCTGATGTATTAAAGATGCTCATAAAGTCTCTATACATCAAAATTCACCATTCCGGAATCTGCTCACAAGCATCGATGGTTATTGTTAACTGATAGACTTTGGCCTCAGCTTCACAACGCAAATTTCCGATTACAAATAGGCCCAATATTGGCCGAGATATGCCTCAAAATGAATTTACAGGCACTGTTCAAAAGAATTACAGACTCTACTCCTTACAACTCCCATGGCAGAGGTGCATTGGAAAAACCTTTTATAAATCCACAGGTAGGTCTCGAGGTCAAACCTGCAGGCCTCCTGGGATTTGATTTGAAATACATAACAATCGTTACAACATAATGTAATACATGGTATACAGGCGCAACTGTATAACATATATAGTTTTACAATGGTCTGGCGGTGTCATACAAATCAACCTGTGGCGCATAGTTGGAACTGAAGGTTTTTCATAGCATATATTTGTTGATATATTAACATACCCCGCCATATATATAACATATGGTTATATCCAACGACCAGCAATGATATATAATTTGACCCATGTCATATAGTTATAACACATAGTTTAACTTTGGTGTATGTGTTACATATGGTTGGCTACGCGCTGAGTTGCCCCACTGAGTTTGGAGACTCCGTTATGTCGTTTGGTAGCGTCGATAAAACGATCCACGGGTTTGGCAGACCGCCGAATATGGCAGACTCCACCAACTTTTCCCCCACATGTCATAACAATGAAACTTTAAATACAAATTTGTGAATATGGATTAATAAAGCAATGTCGTGGTGTATTGGTAAAGTTTTGTGGTGTTGTTTCAAAGGTCGCGGGATCAACCCACACCTTGGAAGTTTGACCTACAAATTTGACTTGTGTGGTGCACAGACCCTACTGCCACATGCATGTCTCTGGCACTGCCACTTGGCCTTTTCTAGGGATGTCACTTGGCTTGCTCTGGCCCATTTTTTGCTTCTTTAGGAAAAACTTCAAAACATGTTTTTTCCCTCATATGGATGCCATTTTGAAAACCGAATATACCACCAGAATCAGCGCGACG
Source organism: Pinus taeda (assembly GCA_000404065.3). NCBI lineage: Eukaryota > Viridiplantae > Streptophyta > Pinopsida > Pinales > Pinaceae > Pinus > Pinus taeda. The sequence goes on along the minus strand of APFE031245077.1, from coordinate 298,070 downwards.
AGCACTTCAACTTAGGATTGGTTTCATGAGAATCTGAGAGTGTTGAACTTTGAGCATTTTCAGTATCCTCCTGGATCATTCCTCTCCACTAGAAGCTTTTGGACCACTAAAAGTTTGGTTTTAAGCAGATATGAGGTGAGGGTACAGCTCCCTCACCCTTCTGATCTCCATCCACCTTGCTTTGCTTGGATTCATGTCTTTGAGATCCACTCAAAAATACTCTACATCTCCTCGCCTAGAAGTGTGGACCTTCCTATCCAAGATGATGTCTTCCTGCAACTCAGTCATACATTCAGGTGCAAAATCATCTATTGTTGGAATTTGAGCATTTTCTTCTTGATCCATGATCATTGGAGGGTCATACAACTTCAATTTATCGACATTTACAACAGAATATATGTGCATGTATGAAGGCAAATTCAACCGAAATGCATTGTCCCCAATCTTTTCAACAATTTTAAAAGGACCATAAGGTTTCAACTTTTTACCCTCACCTTTCATACTTCTTTGCTAATGTTAGCCATACTTGATCACCAACCTGGAAGTGATGATCCACCCGATGCTTATCATGACGCATTTTGTACTTTGCATGACTTTTTTCCAATTGATACTACACTGCTTCATGAATCTTTTGGATTCTTTGAACGAACTTGATTGCTTTGTCGGCATTTCCATGTCCATCCTCCTTAGCTTCTTCACCAAACATAAAGTCCGTTGGTGATTTTGGCAGGTACCCAAAACATGTTTTAAAAGGAGATCTACCAATAGAAGAACCTATACCAAAATTCCTTGAAACACAAGAAGAATGTGCTTCCCTAATCACATGCACTCTTTCTCCCTATGGTATGTACAACTTGCCAAGATGGTACAATAACCTATCATGAACATGATAATTCACTTCTTCCACCTGAGCACCATGAGTTAGTGATTCATAAACATCCTTAAAATCAATATTTGTAACATATTGTTCTATGTAACTTTCATGTGCTAAAGAACTATTTTGCAAAATAACTGAAGAATTCGAAGAAGGTATTGATAACATATCAGCAACTTTAGTGGTGGTACCTTTCTTATATTTGATTACTAAATGGAGTTGTTGCAAAAACCCCATCCATCTATAATATTGAACTTGTTGCAACTTAGTTTGTGATTGAAGGTACTGAAGTGGTTGATGATCTGTATCAATCACTATTTCTTTGCCCATTAAATAATGTTTCCATTTTTTAACACTTTCCTTTATCGTAAGTTAAATAGTTAGTAACTTCTTTAGAAATTGTTTCTGAATGAAAACAAATAGGATTTCCTTTTTGTAATAATACTACACTCATAGCATACCCACTAGCATCGATTTCTATTTCAATTGGTTGTTGAAGGTCTAGTAAAGCCAAGATTGGCGCTGTAACAATTTTCTGCTTTAAAGTATCAAATTTTTTTGTTGTTTTCCTCCCCACTGAAAAGGAGACTTTAGAACTTTTTAAAGCATGAAGTGGTGATTCAATAAAAGAGAAATGAGAAATAAACTTCCTCCAATATTGAACTACACCCAAGGAACTTCTAACTTCCATCACATTTTGAGGTCTTGGCCACTTAACAATTACATCAATTTTAGTTGGATCTATTTTTAATTGGCCTCCTCCAACTATGTAACCAGGATATACTAAGAAATTTTTTCCAAATTCACATTTAAAGAGTTTGAGATATAGTTTATCTTTTTGCAACACATCAAAAACTTGTTTAACATGCTTTATTTGTTTTTCCAAACTTGAACTGAAAATAAGAATATATTCCAAATAGACTATAACAAACTTATCAATAAAAGGACGAAAAACATCATTCATAACTCTTATAAAAGTCGTTGGAGCATTGCATAACCCAAACAGCATAACCAACCATTCAAAAATCCCTTGCCTAGTCTTAAATGCAGTTTTCCATATATTATTTTTTTCAATACGAATCTGATCATAACCACTTCTTAAATCTAGTTTTGTAAAGTAAACAGCATCCTTTAACTGATCAAACAAATCATCAATTCTAGGAAGAGGATACCTATTCTTAATGGTGATTTTATTTAAGGCTCTAAAATCAACACACATTCTCTAAGTTTCGTCTTTCTTTGGGACTAATATGATCGGTGATCCACATGGAGAAGAACTAGGTCGAATAAATCCTTTACCAACTAATTCCTGAATTTGTTTCTCAATCTCTTCATTATCAATGACTGACATACGATACATGCCAATGTTCGGGAGAGGGGCATCAGATTGAAGTTGAATCTCATGTTGTATTTCTCGTTTTGGAGGTAAAATTTTTGGTTCTTTACACAATTCTTTATAAGAATCTCAGCCCCAAGGGTTAGCTCAGTTGGTCAAAATCAATGCCTCGCCATTGAGAGGTCACAGGGTCCAATCTCCCGAAGCCCTTAGGGTCAAGCCTTACTAGTGGGCCGTGTGGCTAGATTCTCTTTGAGGTCGATCAGCCCAGATTTTTCCGTGGACGTAACGCCACCCTTTGACCAGGGTGTCCGTGAACCACAGCCTAAAGAAAAAAAAATATTTATAAGAATCTACTATTTCAACCAATTTGTCCTTAAATGGAGGATCACACCCTTGAAAAGAATCATACTTATCTTTAGGTTGTTCTTTAACAATCATGAGCATAAAATTTACTTGAATTTATTAGCCTTTTCATCTAACTGACATTGATTAAATCCAAGTTTGTCTTGATTTTGTGTGCTCTGACAATGTATTCAATTCCATCAAGAGATGATGCGTATTCTCCTTTCTATAAAATATGGCATCTTGATCATAAAGATAATGACTACCCAACACAACTCCATATATGTCCAAAGGAATCACATCTAGCTCAACTTCATCGACAAAATTAGTTGTAATTGCAAACCTTAATCAATAATGTTTTGTGACTAGCATCTGAGTATCTTCTTTCAACCATCCTAAAGGGTAGAGTTTTGGATGATTTTAGTTTCCAATCCCAATTTCCTTAATAATTCCTCAGATATTATATTTTCTTGTGATCCATTATCAAATAATGTGTATATCTTAGTGTGCTTGGATATGATTCTTATGTGAAACAATTCAACCCTCTTATTTTCTTCAATCACACTATTATCTTTTGAAGAATATGTTGAACAAGTAGAACTAGAGCTAGTTTCAAAAGAATTACCTATTAGACCCATAGCGGTAATCTTCTTTTCATCACCAGAGACAGATCCCAAATCTTGTTGAACTACAGCATTAGCTTTCATTTCACCCTTCTTCTTAAAGAACTTTTTTGGTTTAAGATCAAGATGAAGCTTCCAACATTTAGAGTCTTCATGTCCAACCCTCTGACAATGAGTACAAGTAGGTGTTGGGTGAAAATATGTTCGTTTAATTCTGTTGTAGTACTTGCCCGGCTATTTAATTTGTCAATCCGAGGTTCGTAAACTTACGAAGCACATGCACTATATATGCAGGACCGAAGTGGAACTAATTTAATCTAAATTACTGAAATCAAATTAATCTAGAAAGGCATTGAAACATTAACTATGAAAGCAGGAAATTGCATAAAGGAAAAGCAATACAACATGTGAAGAATTGAATGACAAACAACATATGTGAGCTCACAACAATAAAAATATCTTAAATTATATTACAAGAACCAAATAACAAATCATGATTACAAAACTATCTCTTAAAGCTAATCTCCATTCTCCATTATTCATTCTTCATTATTATTAAAATGAAGAGAGAGCACTCTCTTGTATACATGAGGAAGATAACCATCTCATAATTACATATCCAATATTCTCTCAAGCATTCTCAACTACTTTCCCATTATTACAAAATATGATCCCTTTGAATCCTCCACAAATCTCCCACATATCTTGGATAAGATAATTACATATCCAATATTCTCTCAAGCATTCTCAACTACTTTCCCATTATTACAAAATATGATCCCTTTCAATCCTCCACAAATCTCTCACATATCTTGGATAAGATATGCTAACCAAATCCTCCATGATCTTCTCCTTAGGAATAGGCTTGCATGATTATCTCCTTAATATGGTGGAGGAGATATTTGAGAAGTCTCTTGGAATTAATTCTTCACATATTTCCTACACATCACAAAACTCACATATTCTTGAGATTATATAAAAATATGTATATTTTCTAATATTTAATCATAAATTCACTTGTAATACAAAAATGAATAAAAAGGAAAATAAGAAGGTGAAACCCAAATGTATTTATGAAAATGATATTATAAAAGGTTAATGGGATGATGAAATGTAAGGAATAGTGAAAAAAAGGTGGATGAAAATATGACATTTCTGAGTCCCAACATCCTCCCCAACTGAACTTGTTGCATGTCCTCATGCAACCATGCATGGGTCTCTTTTAAGAACATTTGGCATCATGAACTTTGGCTTTACATAATGATGTCTTTTAATAATGAATGTTTCCAGGATATGTGAAAGACATGAGTAACAACTTACATTTTCTTATGGTTGGTTCTTGTGTGATAACCATGAATACAAAGAATGTTGGTTCTTGTGTTAACAACATTCATTTCGTTTTCTGTTCTCTTTTCTTCAATAATAATGTAAACACTTACTGGAAATCATAATGTGCATAAGAAAGCCCTTTTGTAATATTAATGAAGCATGCCAATATTGCGTATGAAGCAAAGTGCAACACAATATCATTGGAAAATAAATGTTGGTGATGGTAAATGAGAAAAACAAAATGGAGTGATAGTGGTGAAGAAATGGAATCATGGTAGTGAATATGTAGTGAATATAATTCTCCACCCCCCCTCCTCCCGCCCAACTGAATTGGTTGCATGTCCTCATGCAACTTGACATGGCTCATGAAAGGAAATGTAGCATGGTGAGGGAATTTTCCAAAATATTCGAGTGAGCATATAAGGAATTGCATGATTAAAGATTAGAAAACAACATACCTCTACTTACCCAAGAATGATGAACTATGCAATAGGAATGTAGCTGTTGCTGCTGCTGGATCAAGAAAATGTCACTGATGTTGTTGTAATTGGATCCTGGGAAATGAAGGAATCTGAACCGCTGATGCTAAATCATGGAAAAGATAAATGTTGAAAGTGGAACTGTGGTACTCTCATAGATCAGAATTCATGCTGTTGTAACTGCTGAGGGAGTTGTGAAAATGTGTATAGTCTTCACCCGCTACAAGCCCGATGGTACAATTCTCATCATGTGAATGAATATGTCGATGTCGAGCATGAATAGAAATCATTGGATTACCGACCATTGATGGATGTCGTTAACCAATGCGAGGCAACTCACCATTGATGTCAATGAGTGCCAAGGTACCGGAGTACATCTTGCGAAGTGCGAATGGATGTGTCGAGGTTGAGCCACTTGCAAGATCTGAAGATCAAGGGACATTGATGTATTCCCATGATCTTCAACGAGAGAACTTGCCATTAAGACATGCAAGCCTCTAGGTACTCAAAAGGAACTCTAGTCTATTTCCCAGATAAGGTGTTGATGTCGATGGGGCAAGACTTGTTGAAAGGTGGACCTTAAGGAAACCCACATCAGTCAACGCGAGTTTGTACAAAAAGATTTGGTAGGACTATAAATGGAAAGAACTCATGGACAAGTAGTGTGGATCAGCATGGCTAGGAAATCAAGGCAATGTAATCATGGAAAGGGAATGTGTTTTATTCAGAAGGCAAACTAGAAGGCAAAAATAAACTGAAAAGGATAAAGGAATGTATGCGATTCAGAAAAATAGGCGTTCATGAAGTCATGAAAGATAAGGAAATGAAAGATGGGCTTCAACACAAGGATGGTCTAGGCGTTTGGAAGGAAAAAAGTGAGTAGTCATGACGCAAAATGATTTTTGTGTAGTGGAAAATGTCATGATATGTGCAATGAAGAATTAGTTCCTTCAAGCGTCCAATGATGCATGTTTCATTGTGATTTCGAAAAATCACTTTTGTACTAGATTGTCTTCACTCTGAAAAACTTAACACCATTCCTGCATAAAAATTGTCACCTTTGTGTGCCATCTCCATTGATCATTCCTGTATGAAGTGACTCAAAAACAAATTAACTCATTTTCAAGAATTTATGAAATGTCCATTTTTTTAATTATTTTTCGAAGTTACACTAATTGTGGATGAAAAGGGTATCGCATTGTAATGTTGAGCTTTCTGCATAAGCTTCTCGTGGACCTCAAATGCATCATCTGAAGTTTGAGGAAAATCGTGTAGCAAGCTGAAGGTCGACGCAGCGGAACACTTCTTCTAGGTGGTGTGCACAAGTATGAAGAACTTTGTCCATAGTTTTGTCTGCAGAGCCCGTAGCCACAATCCATTCATTGAAAGGGTTGAAAGCCAAACAGTTATCCTCAACTTGGTGGATTAAGTGCGAGGGCCTAATTAGAATGATTCCCACCGTATAGATGTCATTATCAATATTGAATACCAAAACGTTGAATCCCTCCATGCAGCGCTGGCTATCAAGCACAACTAAAGTGGTGAGTAATTCCCTACAATCTGCATTAACGATAAAGCCTATTCACAATAAAGCAAGCATTCGTTCTACAAGAGTTCCATGACGTTCTCCATAATTTGACGATTGCAAAGATATTGACCATTCATTACCTCAATAGCAGCATCAGATATTTCAAAAGAATCATTACTGACAAAGCCAAAACCTCGTGAATTCCCAGTATCAGGATCTCCGAATATTACTACAAAACTGCCTCCTCGATATTTGATTTAGTAATAGAAAAATCTAATTTGACTTATCGTGTAGTGATTTGTTCCTGCAAAATTGGAATTTGTATTTTCGTTCCCTGATTTTCTGGACAAAGAGTCGGATTTTTAATTTATGATTTGGAGGATTTTGTGGGCGTTGCTAAGGGAGTTGCAATGGCGGATGGCATCTTTTCCATTTTTGTATTGACAATGCGTCTACATTTTTTCGACTTGCACAAATAACCTGCAATCCCCAAGTCTCAGTCCCGAGACATATGTATGAGAACGCTATGACAAAAATTGTTTTAAATGTGTAGGTGCAGTGATTGAATTCCAAGTTTATTATGCAGCAGAAGCAATGGTTTCTTCTGTGCTAGTAAGATATGCACGTCTCTGCTCTGTCGTAGCAAGGCCTGGTGAAGCGTTGCCACCAAAATTCATTGAGAAATGTTGAGAAATGGCGTTGGTGAATCTGCAGTTTCGGGCCTGCAATCTACAGTGTGTTTTTTCTCCTCTTGGCGATGCGTTTAATATTTTTTGATGTATTTTTCTGAGGAAGATAACCATCTCATAATTACATATCCAATATTCTCTCAAACATTCTCAACTACTTTCCCATTATTACAAAATATGATCCCTTTGAATCCTCCACAAATCTCCCACATATCTTGGATAAGATAATTACATATCCAATATTCTCTCAAGCATTCTCAACTACTTTCCCATTATTACAAAATATGATCCCTTTCAATCCTCCACAAATCTCTCACATATCTTGGATAAGATATGCCAACCAAATCCTCCATGATCTTCTCCTTAGGAATAGGCTTGCATGATTATCTCCTTAATATGGTGGAGGAGATATTTGAAAAGTCTCTTGGAATTAATTCTTCACATATTTCCTACACATCACAAAACTCACATATTCTTGAGATATATATATAAAAATATGTATATTTTCTAATATTTAATCATAAATTCACTTGTAATACAAAAATGAATAAAAAGGAAAATAAGAAGGTGAAACCCAAATGTATTTATGAAAATGATATGATAAAAGGTTAATGGGATGATGAAATGTAAGGAATAGTGAAGAAAAAGGAGGATGAAAATATGACATTTTTGAGTCCCAACAGTAGGCATTTCTCCTTCCTTCTTAGTTGTTGTCAATTTCTTCCCTTTCAACTTACTCTTCCCTTTCAACACACATTCTCTAAGTTTCGTCTTTCTTTGGGACTAATATGATCGGTGATCCACATGGAGAAGAACTAGGTCGAATAAATCCTTTACCAACTAATTCCTAAATTTGTTTCTTAATCTCTTCATTTTCAATGACTGACATATGATACATGCCAATGTTCGGGAGAGGGGCATCAGATTGAAGTTGAATCTCATGTTGTATTTCTCGTTTTGGAGGTAAACTTTTTGGTTCTTTACTCAATTCTTTATAAGAATCTCAGCCCCAAGGGTTAGCTCAGTTGGTCAAAATTAGTGCCTCACCATCGAGAGGTCACAGGCTCCCAAGAATTATCTTTTGAAGAATATGTTGAACAAGTAGAACTAGAGCTAGTTTCAAAAGAATTACTTGTTAGACCCATAGCGGTAATCTTCTTTTCATCACCAGAGACAGATCCCAAATCTTGTTGAACTACAGCATTAGCTGTCATTTCACCCTTCTTCTTAAAGAACTTCTTTGGTTTAAGTTCAAGATGAAGCTTCCAACATTTAGAGTCTTCATGTCCAACCCTCTAACAATGAGTACAAGTAGGCATTTCTCCTTCCTTCTTAGTTGTTGTCGATTTCTTCCCTTTCAACTTACTCTTTCCTTCACCTTCTTTGGAATATTTTTTCTCTGAATACTTGAATGGTTTCTTTGAAAAGTTTGACTGAAAAGATCTGTCACCTAATTCAATATGAATGGCTTGTACACACACTTCATCAAAGTCAGTTGGATTAAACATAAGCAAAGTATGTCGCAAATAAAAATGAAAACTTTCAATATACTTTAACAAAGTTTCTCGTGTGTTTAATGGAACATTAAGTGCTAATGCCTTTTTGTTGAATTCGTGTGTAAACTCTTGCACACTCTGTCATTTACCTTGCCTTAAATGTTGTCAATCCATTACAGCATGTTGCATATATCCTAAAGGATAGAATTGCTTTCTAATAACTTTAACAAACTTAGACCATGGAGAGATATTTTTTCCTTTTTGCTTCAAATCTGATTGAGTTTTACTTTCCCACCAAATCAAAGTTGTTCCTCCCATTCTAAACGTAGCTAACTGAATTTTTGCAGATTCATCAACAACATTTTGAATTCTACAATACACCTAAAGTTTCTTTATCTAGTTATCTAACTTTTCAGAATTCATTTCACCGTCATATATTGGCAACTCAAACGTAACATCAAGCTTCAAAAAAACAGATTTATTTTGCTTCTTTTGTGAATCTAAATCTGAATTTGAATGATAAGAGAATAAAGAAGAAGACAAAGATGGAGGAGAAGGAGGTTCATTACTATCAGCTTTTTCCTTGTCATTTTTCTCTTTCGTTCCTTTAGAAGATGAAGCTACATCTCTAGTCTTCTTGTCTTCATAAATTTTTGCAATCATCATTTACATATTAAGGAACATTTGTTGACATTGCTCCTCTCCAATGACCTTTGTTTCAGGAGCTTCTCCTTAATTTGGCTCTCCCATCTTCAACTTTTGAGATACTTTCCTCTTTCCAAACTCTGGACTTATCTTCTCAAGTTTCCCTTCTCCACGTAGCACCCTAGATCTAGTCAACATTGGCATTGGAAAATATCTTGCTTATACATGATCAACCTTGCTCTGATACCAAAATATGAACCAAAAACAACAGAATTGACTATTTGCTCAATTTCACCAAATATTAACTAAGGTTTCTAAGTGAATAAATAAGGAAAATGGATTTTTATGTGCCTTAAACTCAAAAATCTGAAATCTGAAAACAACCATGAGCAGCAAAAATAAGAAGAAAATACAACAAATTTGATGACGAAGTTCGCCCCCTGGACTACATCTCCGAGTCTACTTCCAATGGGTGTCTGATGTATTGAAAATGCTCATAAAGTCTCTTAACATCAAAATTCACCATTATGGAATCTGCTCACATGCATCAATGGCTATTGTCAACTGATAGGCTTCAGCTTCAGCTTCCCAACGCAACTTTCATATTACAAAAACGCTCAATATTGGCCGAGATATGCCTCAAAAGGAATTTACAAGCACTATTCAAAATAATTACAAATTTGACTCCTTACAACTCTCATCGCAGGGGTGCATTGGTAAAACCTTTTATAAATCCACGAGCAGGTCCTGGGGTCAAACCCGCGGGCCTCCCGGGATTTGGTTTTAAATAAATAACAATCATTACAACATAATGTAATATATGGTATATGGGCACAACTATATAACATATATAGTTTTACAATGGTCCGGCGGTGTCATACAAATCAACCTGTGGCGCATAGTTGGAACTGAAGCTTTTACATGTCCAACGACCAGCAGTGATATATAATTTGACCCGTGTCATATGGTTATAACACATAGTTTAACTTTGGTGTATGCATTACATATGGTTCACTGTCGGTTGAGTTGCCCCAATGAGTTTGGAGACTTTGTTATGTCGTTTGGTAACGTCGATAAAACGATCCATGGCTTTGGCGGACCGCAGGATATGGCGAACTCCGCCAACCCTTCCCACACATGTCATAACAATGAAAATTTAAATACAAATTTGCACCTATGGATTAATAAAGCAATGTCGTGGTGTATCGGTAAAGTTTTGTGGTGTTGTTTCGAAGGTCGTGAGTTCGACCCACAGCTTGGAAGTTTGACCTGCGGATTTGACATGTGTGGTGCGTTCACCCTGCTACCACATCCCTGTCTCTAGCACTTCCACTTGGACTTCTCTTGGGCTGCCACATGGCGTGCTCTAGCCCATTTTTTGCATGTTTGGGAAAAACTTCAAAACGTGTTTTCTCCCTCATACGAAGGTCATTTTGAAAACCAAATATATCACCAGAATCAGCGCGTCAATCTCTTCAACTTGGCGCTAGTTTCATGAGCATCTGAGACTGTTGAACTTTGAGAATTTTGAGGATCCTCCTGGATCACAGCCCCTTTTCCATGAATAATGGGGGATGTCGTGGAATCCTCTTGAACTATAGGTGTTAAAACAGGGAGGTCAACTTATGAGTGGCATAACTTTTGCATACACAATCCAATTGATGTGCTTCTTGCACTATTGGAATGGTCTCTATGTGTAGAATAGCATGAAAAGGTGATACGTTTAAGTGACAAATTTTTACCCCAAAAAAAAATTTGTTTGATGCCTCAAAACGCTCTTGGAAGGTTTCAGGCCATGTTTCGCCAAACTAGGTCCCACCAATAAAAACGGTCTTGTGACTTGATTCCTCCACTTTTTCCACTCCAAATGAATCGAAATGGGTGAAAAATAATATAATGATCCAATTTGAATCAAAAGAAGTCAATTACTTGGAAACTTGCCAGGAAGTACACTTACCATGGAATAAGATTTGCAATTAGCTATCTCAAAATGGGACTCATATCTTCAGAGGGAGTTGAAGGAAGAACATGATGCATTTAGATAATAAATATACTTGGGTAGAAAGTTAATAGCAAAATCATGGTATGTCTTGCTCAAATAGTTGAAAAGGAAAGTCAAGACTCTTCTAGTTGGTTATTTGGCATATGGCAGTAGAACAGATTATTAGTAGGACTTATTTGTTGTCCCTCAATGTGAAGTTAAGTCATGCGAAGGAAGACCTTAGAGGGAACCTGTAGCAAGGATCAACATAAAGACTCCCATAACTTCACTCAAGGATATATATCAACTACTTTTGGCAAACCTGATAATGAGGAATGACATCAATAATGTTTGGGATATGGTATGGCTTCTAGGAAGAAAATACAATGGAAGTGTGTACAGAAAAGGCAGCAAAACTGGTACAAGAAGTCATGAGACAGTTCGTTGATCACTTGATGTTATGTTGGATTTGATATTGATCAAGAAGTTCAACCACCTTAGCTAGAAAGATGGAGCTATAATTGCTTTCACATTAATTGGTTTGATAGGGACTATTATTGATAGAGATACTACTAATGATTGGGAGGTGATATGATTACTTGGAAAAGTGTGAAAGCATAAGTCTATTGCAGTACAAAGAAAGAAAATGTGACGGTCTGTGTAATCAGTTGTGAAGATGCTTGGCTCCATAAGATGTTTGATAAGCTACTTGATATTGAAAATTGGCAGCTAATGGAGCAATTCCCTCCTTAGAGAAGCCCAACAAACCCTAAGGAGACCTTAATTTTCCTTAGAAAAAAATATTTTTTACATGGGAAAATATTATTTTTAATGTGGAACCATGACAACACAAAAGGTACCAATCAACCTAAAGGAGAAATTCAAACTCCTCAACAACATATAAATACACCTCACTTGGCATCACTTTGAGGCATCACATCCTACATTCATTCTTCTTCATTGGTTCGATCTAGTTTGAAATTGTTAGGTCTCAGTTCACACATGTGAAGGAGAAAGAGGCAATGTGACTAAGTTTGACTTTTGTTTTGGGATTGTTTGACCAGTGTTGACTTGAGGAGAGATTGATTTCATTTGACTTGATGTTGGATCTGTTTTGGAAGGTCGAGTTGACTGGGACTTTGACCAAATTTTTCTGGGCACTTTGACTAGTGTTGACCATAGATGTACAACGGGTTTCCATGGGGTAGGCTTTGACTTTCACTGATTTGTGAGGTGGATTTATGGATTGTTTTGGCTACATTTGACCAAGCAAAGAAGGCCGAGTTTTTTGCTACTTTGACCAAATTATTTGGAGCTGATTTGACTATTGACTTTGAAAAAAAATTGCAGAATTCATATCTGACAAGATTTAACTTTTTATGCTCATATCGAATTGGAAATTGATTGGTTGACTTGATTGTTCAAGGCTTCGACCTTTTACTATTTGATGATGTACTTGGACTATGTATCTCTCTATTAAACATTTGATGAACATCTAATAGAAGAAGAATTTGGCTCAGGTTTTCCCTGGTCTTTGACCAAAATCTTTGTCTCTATTGATCTTGTTTGTCTTATATTGTGCATATGGTTAATTGTTCTATCTATAATTGCTTACTATTATTGGGTTATTGAAAATAATTTGATAAAGTGATTTCTATTGAAAGAAGAAATTGTCTAAGTGATTGTTTCAGCATAAAATGTTGAATAATTAACATGGCATCAAAGCTAAGGTGAAGACAAGGCAAAGGAGACAAGAGCAATCATCCTTTGAATATATCTTATCCGTTGCTGAAGATCATTTGACTTGGTCAAAATGAATACCTCATACTTAAGGATTGAAGAGAAGTTAAATGACTCATCTAACTATGCTGTTTGGAAAGCTAGGGTTTTTTCTTACTTTGGAGGAGAACGATGTCATGGAATATGTTGAAGGCAAAGTTCCTAAGCCTCCGAAGAATGCCTTTGTTGCTTCCAACTTCAAGTACAAGAAAGGTGAGGTCAAAGCTAAGAAAATCATTATTGATTCTTTGAAAGATCATTTGATCACTTATGTTTCAAAATTGAAGAAGTCCAAGGAAATGTATGAAAAGTTGGTTGGGATGTACGAAGTCAACAACTTGAACCATATTCTTTCTTTGAATAATCAACTCAAGGACATCAATTTGAATAAGGTGGAGACCATTCAATCATACTTCATGAGGATATCACAACTCAAGGATCAAATTTATTGGTTGGAGAGATTACATTCGATAGAGAGATGGTATTAATCACCCTTTTAGATCTTCCTTCGATTTGGGAGACATTTATTACCACCATTAGCAACAATCACAGGTTTCCTTCATTTGATGAGCTATTGGGCAAGTTCACTCAAGAGGAAACCTGGATGATTTCTAGAGGGAGAATTCAAAAGCACGAAGAAGGAGAAACCATTGCATTTGTTACTCAAGTCAAGAAGAGAAAAGAAAGAGGAGTACCATCTAATTCAAGAAAATTTGCTCCGACGTTCAAGAAATCTAATAGAAGAATTAAAAGGGATGTGTCACAAGTCCAATGCTACAATTTCCACAAGCAAGGTCACCTTGCCTAAGACTTTCTAGAAAATAGAAATGCTCCAAGGTCCAACGACAACAACCACAGCTACAACAACAATAGGTTTAACAATAGAAGAAGAAGAGAAGTCCCTGATGCTCGTGAAGAAAGTCACCATCCTCCCAAGAGATCAAGGAATTCAAGGTATGATAATAATACAGCTGCAACTCAATCTGAATATTTTCTTATTTCTGCTATATCTAATTCCTCTCATCTAGATTCTTTTGATAGTTGGCTAGTAGATAGTGGGGCTTTTAGACACTTCACTAGTTATCGTGAATTCCTCTCAAACCTAGTTGAGAGGGAGATAAATTTGAAGATCATTCTTGGGGATAATTCTACTTATCCTGTGAAGGGGTTTGGTTCGGTATACATCTACGGCATGTTTTCTATGTACTGGGATTGAAAAAAAATCTTGTGTCTATATCTACCTTGGAGGAAAAAGGAATGAAAGTTGCTTTTATAAATGGAAAGGTCTTTACTTGGCCAATGAAATATAGCTTAAGGGATGCCTTCACTTTGGGATAAAGAATTGAAGGATTTTACAAATACAATGGAAGACCAATCTGAGTATTGGTTCATGATACTAATCATCAATGTGGATTGTGGCACCGAAGATTTACACACCTTCATTACAAAGTCTTGCCTCATGTGAGAAAGATGGTTTCTAGGATGCTCGAGATTCGTGTAGATCGTGATGGAGTTTGTTAAGGATGTGCAAGTGGAAAACATGTGAAGGGACCATTCGCTTCAACCAGAAGCGGGACCAATGAAATACCTTAACTCATACGCTCTGATTTGTGTGGACCCGTGTCAATAACCTCTCTAGGTGGCTAATTGTACTACATAATATTTGTGGATGACCTCTCTCGCGAGACATGGAAATTATTTTTGAAGAACAAAGACCAAGAATTTGACATGTTCAAGGACTTCAAGGCCCTTGTCAGTGGCGCATGACCCTTATAAGATCCTTCAAGACTCGTAGGTCTTAACAAGTCATACGCTGAAACAAGTCACTCACATAGAACCCACGCATAAGACCCTTACCAACACTTACTCACATAAGACTTGCCTTGACCCACTAACTAGCATAAGACTTGTATCAAACTCGCACATACCCATATAAGACCCGTCCCTGAACCTAGCGCAGACTTCCTTCAACAAATTTCAATATTTTCTTGTCCTTGAGACATTGGCTTGAGCTGAATCCAAATTTGTCGAGTCTCATACGAGTCTTATACAGGACATTCCTTATTCTTATATGAGTCATTGAGTCAATAGCTAGACGAGTCTTATATGTGTACGAGTCGTGCAACACTAGCCTTGGTGGAGAATTAAATAGGAAAAAAGATAAAAGTTTTCAAGTCTGACAATGGATGAGAATTCATTTCAAATGAATTCATTGACTTTTGCAAGAAAGAAAGAATCGAGAAGGATACCAATGTACCTTATAACCCCAAGTAGAATGGGGTCGCTGACAGAAATAACATGACTATTATGGAAGCAGACAGATCTATGTTGCATAATCAAACGTTGTCGAAGTTTATCTGGGGAGAAGCTACTAACACTATTGTCTATGTTCAAAACAAGACTCCTCGATTAAGCCTTGGGTGACAAAACTCCTGAAGAAGTTTTCACAAGTGTAAACCCTGACGTTGGACACTTGAGGATCTTTGGTTGCCATGTCTACTTTCATGTGTTGAAGGACAAAAGGAACAAGATGGAAGCCTCAGGAAAGAAAGGTACTTTTGTTGGTTATTCTGAAAATTCTAAATCTTATAGAATATATATACTTGGTCAAAGGAATATAGATTTTAGCAGGGATGTGACATTTGATGAAGATGGTGCCCTTGGGAAATCAAGGGACACTCCCCCCCCTTCCAATGTTGAGAGAAAGGATGATGCCATGAATATACAAGAAGACCCTCTTATGACTAAGCAAGAGCCTAATCTTGTTAATGATCCCATGGAGCCCATGGACCACTTGGATCCCCCTCTTATTGATCCTCCCACTAGGAAGAGCCATTATGGCTTCGTGACAACTTACAAGATGCTAAGAGACATGTTGTTGTAAGAGGAACCTTCAGGGAAAGCAAGAAGCCATGCTAATATCATGGATATGTTATAGCAATGAGCAACATTATACAGGCTAAACCACACACTTTTGAAGAAGCAATAAAAGAACAAGTATGGAAGGACGATATGGCCGATGAATATGAATCCATCATGAAAGGGAAGTTTGTTGTGACTTCTAAATGTATTTACAAAATCAAGCACGGTGTTGATGGTAGTGATGAGAAGTACAAGACGAGGTTTGTGGCTAGAGGATTCTCCCATAAATAGGGAGAGGAATATGATGATATATTTTCACCGGTAGCCCAATATACTACCATTTGATCGTTCATTGCTCTTGTTGCTAGCTAGGGATGGGACACTACACCAAAAGGATTTGAAGACCATGTTTCTACATGGCATACTTCAGGAAGAAGTATACTTAGAACAACCATAGGACTTTGAGGAGCATGACTGGAAGACTCATGTATGCAGGTTGAAGAAAGCGCCCTATGGATTGAAGCAAGCCACCACAACTTGGTATGCCCGCATTTATAGCTATCAAATGAAGTTTGGATTCACAAGAAGTAATGTTGATCTAAATCTCTACTTCAAGGTCGTCCAAGGTATGCCCCTGATTTTGGTATTATATGTCGTTGATTTATTCTTGACAGGTGGAAAGCCTCTTATTCTCTAATGTAAGAAGGATCTAGCCTCTAAGTTTCATATGAAAGACGTTGGTTTGATGCACTACTTCCTGGGCTTAGAGGGATGGCAAAGACCTGGTGAGATTTTCCCATTAGAGGAAATTTGATTTTGAAAAAATCAACATTGGGTTTTCATGTCATAATCTGTAATCCAATCAAAATCCTTTAAAATTCAAAAGTGATACAAGTGTGACTAGGCACTGGACCAAAATATATATATACACACACACATTAAGCATGAATGGTGCTCAAGTGACCCATAACTACATTAAATATTAAAAATAAAAGTAACATCTTATTCTATAAAAGTTATAATATCGAGAATACTTTTTGTTGGCATTATGATGCATGTGTTGTACTTGATGGCAACCCTCTCATAGAAGATCATCTCACTTACGTATAACTAGATGAATCTACAGAAGAGATATCAGATGTGACTAAATGCATCGGATGCAGGACAACTCAAAGGAATCAGATGATAGCTCTAAGTGTGACAAGATTAGCTTTGCCATCAAGTCCAAAGGGGGAGATTGTTGGCATTATGATACAAGTGTTGTCCTTGATGGAAAGATGACAGATTATAGTGCAGCAGATCAGTAGCAAAGAATTGATGATCAGATTACAAAGAATGAAGAAAGCTGAGTATACACGCAGGTTCACTATATACCAAGTCGCGTACAGAGGCAGGTTATACGCAGGTTCACTATGTACCAAGTCGCGTATATACGCAGGTTCGCTATATACCAAGTAGGGTATACACGCAGGGTATACTCGCAAGTTCTATATATACAAAAATGTGTATACACGCGGGATTGTTGATCAGAAGTCGCGTATGCGTATGCACGCACTTCCATGCAAGAAAAAGCGCGTATATGTTGGAAAACTTACCTTTGGTCCATGGCAGTTAGTCCTTGGAATTTGAACCTATGGTTTTTGGACCATGGCTTCTCGACAGACGTGTTGATCCCTAGTATTGAGTTGATGGTATTGTTTTGTTATGGTTTTGGACCATGGTATTGAGCAAGGCCTAAGACTATAAAAGGAGAAGAAGATCATTAGGCAAATGCATCGAGAAAGACTTGAATATCTGATGAAGGATGAGATCCAGTATGCAGGTTATGGGTTGCTTGATCTAAGCTAAGGAGGGATCTCAAAAGTTGATGGAGAACAAGATCTAAGGATAGATCGGGATCAAATGGTTTGAAATGATCTATCTCTATATGATTGATTATGTTTATTCCAGATCTATATACTGACGCAAGTAATGTTCTGAATCGGGTATAACTTAAGTTTGAAATCGCTGCAAGTCATGATTGAATATTTATAGATCTATACGCAGGTTGGCTTTGGTAAAAGCGCGTATGTACGCGGGTTCGGTTTGTCCAAGTAGCGTATGCACCTTAATGCATGATTTTGATGATACAGTTGGTTCTGAATAGTGTTGCAGAGTTCAGGGTTCTGCTCTGTGTTCTGGTGACTGGTTTTTATTGACAGGGTTTCAGTATTGGGTATTGATGTTGCTTCAATGATATTGATGGGTCCAGTATGAAAATTTGATGAAACGTGGCCTTCAGATTATAGAGTTGTGCTTCAGTGTATCCAGTCTGAAAATATATGAAACGTGGTACCTGGAGGAGAGAAGATAGTAGGCCAGCACCTACGTACTAGTATTTAAGCTAGTACAAGAGCTAAAAGAAATCTTTGGAGCATCGTAGCAGGTAGCGGCCTGCGTACTAGTAAATGGATCGGCTAGTACAAGAGCAAAGGGGGTTGTAGCTCCCGTACTGGTATAAAACTGCACCAGTACAAATAATGTAAAAGGATTTTCTTATTAAGAAGAAGATTGAGATGACTTGCAGCAGGTGGTTTTCACCCACATTGGGTTTCCACCTTATATCATGGTGTTCATGTGTGCTCTTTATGTGTGATGATCTATTCTGTTTTAATGCACTTATTTACTGTTAATGTGGTTAGCAATGTTCTGATATATTTACTGAAGATAAGCTAATTGAATCATAAGATTACTTCATATACGCTGGTTTAACTTAACACAGTCGCGTATATACGCAGATATTCTTAACTTAAGTCGCGTATATTAATTTGAGTATGGAAATGAAAAAGTTTTACTGATTTAATAATACTGATTCACCCCCCCTCCCCCCCCCCTCTCAGTATTATTTCCAACACTTTTAATGAAGGGTAAATCAAGGGTTGAGTGTGTTTTTAATGACGCGTAACTAATTTAAATTTCAAATTTACTTTTTAATTTAAATTTTATTATATCTTTTGTATATATATAATATATATATATATATATAATATATATATATAGTTACTTTGATAAAAGTGCATTATTTGCATATATTTAAATTTAAAATTAAATTAAGTTAAATTTAAATTTATTAAATATGCATTAATATATATATATATATATATATATATATATAATTTTAAATTTACTTTTTAAATTTAAAATTTATTAAATTTTGTGCTAATAAATTAAATTTAAAATATAAAATATATATATACATTTATTTTGATAAATGTGACATGTATTTGGGTAATTTTGATAAAAGTAAAATAATTAAAATGATATATTACAAATTTGTCTACATGACATTATTTTATTAATTTCTGTTTTTTTTACTTAGGTGGTTATTTTCTAGTTGAAATTTCCTTTAGTAAGTTTCTCAAGGGAAATATGTCTGGAATTATTATCACAAAGTCATAATCTTTTATTATTTTTCCATTCTTAATGGTAGTATATATGGATTGGAATTCATAGGCATGTATTTTAAGTTGGTGTCTTCCATTTTTATGGAAATATGTTGTCAAGTTGTTGGAGAGATTTGGTATGGTGGAATGCAAGTCCATGGCCACACTGATGAAGATGAATTTCAAGAAATTATGTGGAGAAGTTGCAGGACCTGAATTGGAAAATCACTATGAGTACCGACAATTGATTGGGGCACTGATATTCCTGGTGAACATTAGACCGAATTTATTGTCAACATTGTCAATAAATTTATGACCGAGCCTCTACATGCACACTAGGTCACTACTAAGCATGTGTCGAGATACCTACATGGGACTATCAATCTTGGATTGGGATACATTGTCAGAGATGTAAGACTTCATGGATACACTGATGTTGATTGGGCTGGAAATGTTGTTGACAGGAAGAGCACAGCAGGGTGTCGTTTTAACCTGAGGTCTGTCATAATATCTTGGATGAGCAAGAAGCAAAATTTTGTTGCCCTTAGTATGGTTAAGGCTAAATACAATGTTGCTAGCTGCGAGGTAGTATGGTTGAGGAAACACTTTATAGAGTTGTTTCAGCGAGTACTAGATATGATTGTTATATACTATGACAAGAGTGGGATCCAACTTTCAGAGAATCTTGTGTTCCACGATAAGTCCAAGCACATTGAGATTATATATCACTATATCTGGGATATGATGTAGAGAGGAGCTATAAGACTCCATCACACTTTGATTTATGAAAAGATAATTGAGATTCTTACCAAGCCTTTGTCGAAAGGGAAGTTCTTGGTCTTCAAAGAGGAGCTTGGACAGGTGGAGGTGACCCTTCCAAAAAGTTATCACAGCTAATCAAGAACACTGAGTTATGCTCTTCCCCCTTGTTGAACTCCAGGGGTGGGAATGGAACTAGATAGCTCCTGGGGTTGAGGGAACTCTGGAAAATATGTGTGTGTGATGCTTACCCTTTATAGTAAGTTGTATCTCTCCTATTGTCACTATAGGGTGTGTGTGATCCTTATCACTTATGGCAAGTTGTATCTCTCCCTACTTGAAAAAGTATTCCCAGTATGCATCCTACCCACAAGTTGGGCTTGTAAGGATTGCCACCCATCTGGTCAATGGATGACGAGACTTGGGTGTGTGTGATCCTTACCATTCATGGTAAGTGGTATCTCTCCCGAGTGATGGGATGCAAGGGTTTTACCACTTGACTCTTGAGAGTCAAGGTGAGAAGATCAATGGACAATAGGATGTGTGTGATCCTTATTTCTATGGTAAGTACTATCTTGCTTATTTTCATTGGATATAGCGTGGTAGATTGATCTCCCCTATGATGATTCTTCTTCTTTAGATCAAGAGTGCTTAGCAAACGAGTAGAGATGAACATATATGAACAGTGTATGCAATGATAATGATGAGGATGATGAGACATGTACATCCGAGATGAGAATTATGATGCAGTCAAAAATTCCTCCCTAGCTAAGAGGAAATGTTGAAAATTGGCAGCTGAGAAAGCAATTCCCTCCTAGAGAAGCGCAGTAAACCCTAAGGAGACCTTAATTGTCCTTGTAAAAATTTAATTTGCACATGGGGAAATATTTTATTAATGTGGAAACATGACAACACAAAAGGTACAAGTCAACCTAAAGGAGAAAATTGACCTCCTCAACCACATATAAATACACCTAACTTGGCATCACTTCGAGGCATCACATCACACATACATTCCTCTTCATTGGTTCGATCTAGTCTAAAATTGCAAGGTCTTAGTTCACACGTGAGAAAGGAGAGAGAGGCAATCTAATTTGACAGAGTTTGACTTTTGTTTTGGGATTGTTTGACCAACGTTTACTTGAGGAGAGTTTGACTTCACTTGACCAGATGTTGGATTTGTTTTGGAAGGTCAAGTTGACTGGGATTTTGACCAAAAATTTTTGGGCACTTTAACCAACATTGATCGCAGATGTACAACTAGGGTTTCCGCAGGGTTGACTTTGAGTTTGACCAATTTATGAGACAAATTTGTGGACTATTTTGACTACGTTTGACCAAGCAAGGAAGGTTGAGTTTGTTGTTGCTTTGACAGAACTATTTGGAGTTGATATATGACCAGATATGACTTGTATGCTCATATTGGATTGGATATCAATTGGTTGACTTGATTGGTCAAGGCTTTGACCTTTGACTAATTGATTGATGTACTTGGGCTATGTATCTCACTATTGAACATTTGATGAACATCTAATAGAAGAAGAATCTGGTTAGGGTTTTCCCCCTTGGGGGTTTTTCCCTAGTCTTTGACCAAAAATTTGTGTGCCTATTGATCTTGGATATCTTTTATTGCACATATGGTTTATTGTTCTATCTAACATTGCTTATTGTTATTGGGTGATTGAAAATAATTGGATAAAGTGATTGTTATTGAAGGAAGAAATTGTCTAAGTTATTATTACGGCATAAAACATTGACAAATTAACACTTGATGACATGTTGAATCTACATGAAAATTGTCAGAAAACTAGGAGAGGTTGAGTTGTTTTATGATTCGAAACTATGATGTAGATGGGAACCAAGAAGCTACAACAAGATCTCCAATGAAGAACAGGTAGTTGATGTTTTGATCAGTATTTTTTAGACAAGCTTAGGATTATGGTTATTTCTCCCTATTTGAGAGGAAGTGAGGATCTCCTCCCTGGTTGAGAGGGAGTGAGGATGGACACCGTATTCTCCATGTGTTATGCATTATGGCCAAGATTAACAACGATAAGCCTAGTGAAGGCACTGGTAGCGAGAATGGTGGATTGGATAAGCATCTAGGACTGATTGTTATGAACAAATATATAAGAAATAATGTAAAATCATGTAAATGATAATAACCATAAATAATTATTAGTTAATTAGTAATTAGGTTGAAGAGTCATGTATAAATGAGACATGACTCTCAATGAAGAGACACCTGCTTGGTATATAAGCAAGCCTCTTGTTCTCATTGTAACATCATTCTTATTCAGACATTTAATATAATATTTGTATCCTCATGGATATCTTTATATTCCAAGTCTTTTGGAGTAATTAATATGTGGAAGGAACTTTGTTCGCTTCACCGATATTATTTTAGGATTTATATCCAAGATAAGAATAATCCTGAGGACCGATATTCTTTGAGGATGGGTATCCAAAATAATAATAGCCCTATGAGGGCATACCTGGTGAACATTCAGAGGGGTATGTGCCTAGAGAGGCAACAGTATCCAAGTTTATGCCTCCCAGCATTACGCTCTGATCTAGTGGAGAGATAGAGCTTGTTAGTCAAGGCCCTACTATGTTTGACAATGTTGGTTATGTTGATGCTTATCAATTTGAATCCCTTCTTATGAGAATATTTCAATTTGAGAGTATCTTGTGTCATTATGAATACCTCCCTAGTTAAGAGGGAATGTTGAAAATGTAACTAGTGTCGATCTTCATAATGTAATTCAAATGTAATATTGATGTATTTATTATATTCATTGTTATTATTTAGTTACTAGTCAAGGCATGTTCTTCATGCTTATAAGGTCAATTGAGTGAAAAAAAAATATTATGAGTCAAATAAATGTATTTGAGTCAAATTCCGATTTCGACTTCTTGTAAGAAAAGGAAAATTTATTTTTGTATTGAGTCAAAGAGTCAAAATGTCATCCACAGACCAAGTCCACCCTCCCTGGACAAGTCACTTGATCACTCACTCATCACATTGAATTTTTATGCAAGCAAAAGAAGAAAAATTAGTGAAAAGTCAAGGCGGGAGAGCACAATCAAGGGAGAGAGAAATTTGAGTTTTTTGCCCTAGTTTTTGCTCACGTGTGCGAGATTTTCTAAAATTTCTGAAGCTATTACAGGGCTAAAATTCACCATCAATGCAGGTCTGAGTTTTTCAGATATTTGACTAGATTTCATAGAAGTTTAACCAAGGTTGACTTTTGTTGACTTTGGTTTGTTGAGGAGACCTAAAGGAGGGTTCACTTGGGGTCTTTGTGGTACTCTTGCTCTTGGTTTTAGGTCTTGGATATCTCACTTTGATCTTATTCTATAAGAAGAGGATTATTTTGGTTTTCCCCCTTGTGGGGTTTCTCCCTGGCTTGGAGCCTAATTTCTTGTGTCCTTTATCTCTTTATGATCTTCATGTTTTTGTTTTTTTGGTAATTGCTTGATAAGAGAATATAAATTTAATAAGAAGCCAACAAACATTCACAAGTAATTATCAAGTTAAGAGAAATCTACCTTAATCTACAAGCATCTTGATTTCTAAACACATTTGGCCTTTCTTTTCCATGTATTGTCGCTATACACAAGTCGTGTCCACTATTCTTGGCTTGAACAACATCACCTACTTCCATAGATGGCCATGTAGACCCCCTAAATACTTGAGGAGTACATCTAGGCTCCTGGGAGCAATATCCAGCATGTTAGCCATCTTCCTAAATTCAATGGTGTACTCCTATACATTATGCCCCTGCCTCCACCTAAAGTAGTGCCATCAAATCCATTGGTTTTGTACATTAATTGGGACTTTATGAGGGTTTTGAAGTCCTTACACTTAGTTACTAGGGGATCACCCTCCAACTTAAGTGTCTTCATATGTCTTTCCCACTAGATTAGGGCATGGCCCTCCAAACTTCAATCTAGCAAATGATATTTTATGTTCCTCGATATGTAGTTAATGCTAAAATATACTTATAATTGCTACAACCAGTGTTTCAACTTTCAGGCATCAATATCACCTTCATAGGGCTTTAGTCAACCTTCCCTTTCATCTTGAACAAAGACTATGAATCCATAACAACAATCGAACTCAAATGCTTTTTCTTGGGCTCTTTCCTTCCTTTCTATCTTCATGATCCTAATTTTCCCTCTAATTTGACCTTTGATTTGGAAACTCCATCTTCTTGTTGAAGTTGTAACTAGAGTTAGTCTTCATAATATAAATTTATCATTGATGTATTTATTATATTTATTACATTTTTTTCAAAGCATGTTCTTCATGCTTAGAGAGTCAAAAGGAATCAAATGAATAATATTTGAGTCATGTTCCATTTGGACATTTGTAAAAAAAAGAAATTTGAATTTCTATGTTGAGTCATAAGTCCACAAGTTGACCAAGTCAACCCTCCTTTACAAGTCGACCTAGTCCTGCAAGGGACACATATTCGACCCTCCTGGAGAGCTCTATATAAAAGATACTTTGACCTACTTTGGAACACAATTCACACAACATCACAAGAAACATGTTCTGAACCAAGTGAAAGAGAGAGGAAGTTGAGTCAAAGGAGAGAGAAACCAAGTCAAAACTAGAAGAATATTCCTTTTGTTGACCGAAATTTTTACTATTGCAGCTCGCATGTGTGGAGGTCTAATTTTCTATGGAAGAGGCCAAACATTTTGAGGTTGTTGCACACCGAATTTCGGCCCCTTGTTGTAGGACCAAATTTATGATCGTTGACCAGATTTGGGGTAGTTTGACCATCGTTTAGTTTGACTTTGGAGGTGACTTGGAGGAGAGTTGGACTTGGTAACTTGTTGGCAGTTTGATCTTGGATATCTCTTGTTTTAATCTGATCAGGATTGTTGAGTTTTCCCCTTGTGGGTTCTGCCTTGGCTAGTAGCCTAATTTTTGTGTCTCGTCTCATTGTGATCTTTATACTTTGAACAACTGTATAATTGCTTAATGAAGAAGTAATAAAAATACATCTAACATTCACAAGTAGTTATCAATAAGATGTATTAAGTGACTAGACAACATTGCACTTGGTTTCTCAACACTTCTCTGATTCCAAACTCGTTTGCTAAAGTTGCCAAAAGGAGTTTCATATTGCAGTCGATATCCACAACCTGTGCTTCTAGCCTTGAGAATCTATCCTTTGTTGGATCAGTGTTATTATGAACCAACTCATTAGTCATGGATAGGGTTTTGCGACTTTCTGCTTACACCACTTCTTGGATCCCCTGCAACTTCCCATGAAATTCCCCAAAGAAACATGCTTTGATACTAATATGATCCGTAAATTGTTGAGGATATTCCACTCGATAGTTAGTCACAACAGATCTAATAAAAATAAGCTGAAATCTATACTATGAAGGTTGAATTCCTTTAGATTCCATATTGTTTGTTACTAATTTTTTTCTTATGCATGAAATAGATAGAGAACAACAAAATACAATTACACACCAACCACAATGAAAACAAAGATATGCTTTTGGAAAACCTTACAAGAGAAAAATAATTGAAAGGTGAGGTTGCTTAGCTCTCTCTTTTTTTAATGGAAATAACGCAAGTACAAAGGAGAAGGCACTCTCTATGGAGTTACATGTGGCCTGATAGGCTACTACATAACACTAAATCCATCTTTTATGTTCTCGTTTTCCCACTCCAACTCCTAGTTGATTTTCTCTATTAAGGAACAAGATACAGTGGAATAGAATGGAACTTAATGAAGAAGTAATAAAAATACATCTAACATTCACAAGTAGTTATCAATAAGATGTATTAAGTGATTAGACAACATTGCACTTGGTTTCTCAACACTTCTCTGATTCCAAACTCGTTTGCTAAAGTTGCCAAAAGGAGTTTCATATTGCGGTCGATATCCACAACCTGTGCTTCTAGCCTTGAGAATCTATCCTTTGTTGGATCAGTGTTATTATGAACCAACTCATTAGTCATGGATAGGGTTTTGCGACTTTCTGCTTACACCACTTCTTGGATCCCCTGCAACTTCCCATGAAATTCCCCAAAGAAACATGCTTTGATACTAATATGATCCGTAAATTGTTGAGGATATTCCACTCGATAGTTAGTCACAATAGATCTAATAAAAATAAGCTGAAATCTATACTATGAAGGTTGAATTCCTTTAGATTCCATATTGTTTGTTACTAATTTTTTTCTTATGCATGAAATAGATAGAGAACAACAAAATACAATTACACACCAACCACAATGAAAACAAAGATATGCTTTTGGAAAACCTTACAAGAGAAAAATAATTGAAAGGTGAGGTTGCTTAGCTCTCTCTTTTTTTAATGGAAATAACGCAAGTACAAAGGAGAAGGCACTCTCTATGGAGTTACATGTGGCCTGATAGGCTACTACATAACACTAAATCCATCTTTTATGTTCTCGTTTTCCCACTCCAACTCCTAGTTGATTTTCTCTATTAAGGAACAAGATACAGTGGAATAGAATGGAACCCCATTTCCTCCTAGTGGCCTACTTATAACATAGCTTGATAGCCAACTAGCATTCACGTTTAACTCCAACTCTCAACTAGAGTTACAACTTTGACCCTTCTAGAGTTTTCTTCATAGTCCTCACATGGTTAGCCCATTTTCTATGAATAACGGGGGCTAACATGCAACCCATTTGTGCCATGGTGGTTAAACACGGTATGTTAATTTCACAGAGGCATAACATTTGAATACGAACTGTAATTGATGTGATTCTTGCACCATTGGAAAGGTCTCTAAGTGTATAACAATGTCAGGGAGTCGAATGCTTAAGACAAAAGGTTTTAGCCCAAAAAAATAATTTAAGGCCTCAAAATGAACCTACAAGGTTCAAACCTCGATTCTCCAAACTAGGTCCCATCAATAAAATTGCTCCTACAAGTTGATTCCTCCAATTTCCCCACTCTAAAAGCATCAAGATAAATGAAAAATTACATAATGATCCAATCTGGATCAATGAAAGCACCCCAATGCTTCAATTATCTATTGTTACCCTATGGTGATGCTTGATGTATCAAACATTGTAATATCACATGCTCATATTCACATTTGATGGTATCACTTTATATTTTGAACATGGTGATCAATGGTGTAACCTGATAATAACTCATAACACTCTAAATGTTGTCCTTAACTTGTTGTACCATGGTGTGTTCATAATTTCCCTTTAGATAAGTGTTGTCACCTTTTGAGTCAAATCATACTACTAACATCCTAGGTATGTATAGGGTGTTATTTCCCAACGCTGTTTGTCACACCTTGTCATTTTCCTATCATTTAGATGCATATCCATTATTTTCCCTTTTGAGGTTAACTCTTCATATGTCATGTGTAGAGTCCAAAATTAAAAGAAAATTCATATGTATCAAAAAGCATAAGTAAAGTCAAATGAGCTAGAAAAAAGCTCAAGGTAGAAGCAACGAGAGAAAAAACTTATACTATATTCATGAACCATGTCACCTTGCAATAAAGCTCAATTTCCTCAATTCCAGTGCAAAAAATGTTAATATAAAACAAGAAGGGACCAAGTAAATAAAAGAAAAAGATGACAAGGGTTAGTAAGAAACAGAGGCTCAAGGATTGGTAACTCAATGTCAAACACTCCCTCTAAAGGCATGCATGTGGAATAGCAAATGTAACTACTATTTCTTGAAAGCTAAGGGAAAGACCTTTTGTTAAAGTTGGAAACTAGGGATCCATTCCCTCATTTGAAAACTCCACTTTTGATGACACTCTTCACCCTTGAAGCACACTTAATGGAATCTTTCTTCATTTGAAATTTTGGAATTTGTGTCCACCTACAAATGCCTCTTTTTCATGTCAACTCAGGTCTGCCCCTATTCATGTCAGCCCTCTTGATGAAAAGACATGTCTCTTCACCCATATCAACCACTATAAATATAGCCTCATGTTCACCTCATTTGGCATATTCACATCACATCATCTCATCACAAGAAGCTCGGATCTGAGGCAGAAGAAGAAATTTTTTTTGAGGCAGAAGAAGACGAATTCTTTGTGGCGCATGTAAACAAATTACTTATGTTGACCAACATTCTCTCTCCATTGACTTTAGTTGACTGAGGATTCTTTGATCGAGTTCAGAAAGGCAATTTGTGAAGGCTACTTTGACTGAATTCCTGGATGGATTAACCGAGTTTCTAGGAATTCTTTCACAGGTTCAGACCCTCATGTTGACCTGCATTGACCGCGGGTCAACTGCTCATAATTGACCGAATTGCAGAGGCCTACAACAATCTGAAATTTGGACCTCCTGAGGCATTTCAATGATGACACTTGACAACATTTGATTGGTTTGTTGTTTATACTTTTAACAATTGTTGGTTGGGTTTTTGGTGGGCATTTTGATAGTCGAAGGTTTGACTTTGAATTCATTATCATTGTATATTATTGGGTTTTCTCTCTCTCTGAACATTTGATATTTATAAAGAAAATATTAGTTGGGTTTTACCCTTGTGGGTTTTCCCCTAACATTAGCCTAAATATATGTGTTTTCTTGTCTTGGCTTGTCTTCTTCATTTTATTGCTTGTGTTTTATCTACAGTTATTGTCAATGTTGATATAATGGTTAATGTGATAACTATTGAAATCTAAGTGGACATTGTCATTGGGCTAATAAAAGTACATTGAAGTAATTTTTGTAAGCATAGAACATACCATCATCAAAATTAACATGGTATCAAAGAGCAGGTAAAGACAAGCCCAAGCAAGAGTAAAAGGAAATAACTGAGATATTCATTGACAAGGACTAGTCTCCATGGCCACCTCCTACTTCAAGACTAAGGACAAGCTCAATGACAAGTCTGACTATCATGCTTGGAATATGACACTAGATTTGACTTTGGAAGAGCATCAAGTATAGGACTATGTGCAAGGGAAAGTGTTGGAGCCTCCTTCAAATGCTACTGCTGCTAGAATGAAGTATATAAAAGGTGAGGTCAAAGCTAAGAAAATCTTAATTGACTCCATTTAAAAGCATTTAGTTGCCTATATTTCTGATTTGATAACTTCTAAGGAAATGTATGATAAGTTGATTGGGATGTTCAAAGTCAATAATGCAAATCAAATCCTCTTTCTCAAGAACAAGTTAAAGGATATCAAAAAGGATAAAGGGGAATCTATCCAATCCTACTTCATGAGAATAACTCAAGTCAAGAATGATTTTTTGTCTATTGGAGAAGTTATTGTTGACATGGAAATCACTCTTATTACACATGGAGGTCTTATAAGACCATGGGAAACATTTGTCACCACCATTCTCAATAATGATAAGATACATGGTTTTGATGAGCTATTGGTTAGATGCACTCAAGAGGAAACAAGGACGATGGAAAGAGATAAGCCCTATGATGGAAATAAACCTACTATTTTCTTTGTGCATGCTAAGAGGACGAATGATGTTGGTCCATCTAATTCAAGGAGACAGGGTCAAGGATCTAAGAATGGATTCAAAGGAAAAAGAAAAGGAAGATGCTACAATTGCAACAAGTTTGACCATTATGCTAGAGTATCCTAACTAGAATCCTCCAGGGGACAACAACAACAACAATCGATCAAAGAAACAACATTTATAACAATAAAAGCAGAAGGAATTTTCCTATTGCCGGAGAAGTAAATAATCGACCTCCCAAGAGGGCAAGAAATGCCAAGTATGATGAAAATAATGTTGTAGAAAACAAGATGAGTTCTATCTTATTTATGCTTTATCTATTGCCTCTCTTATGGATACCTTGGATCATTGGCTAATTGATAGTGGAGCCTCAAGGAATTTCACTGGATATAAGGAGGTTCTCTCAAAATTTAGTTGAGAGGAAGGCTAATCTAAATATTATTCTTGGAGATAATACTACCTACGCCATGAAAGGGATAGGAATTGTTACTCTTCACTTGAACTATGGTCAAATCATACGTCTACACGAAGTCTTGTATGCACCCGATTTGAAGAAGAATTGGTGTCTATTTCTGCAATGGAAGACAAGGGTTTCAAGGTAGCTTTCATTGATGGAAAGGTATGTGCATGACAATGGGAACTTCAAAGATGCTTTTACTCTTGGGTTTAGGGTTGATGGTCTTTATCAATTTGGTGGAAGTCCTTTGAGAGCATTGGCAAGTGATACCTCTATTCAATGTGAGCTACAACACCATATATTTGTGCACTTACATTACAAAACCTTACCCCAGATGGTCACTGAAATGCCTGAGTTTCATATGAACTATGAAGGAGTTTGTCAAGGTTGTGCAGTTGGGAAACATACAATGGGACCATTTCCTTCTAGTGAGAGTAAGACCACTGATATTATTCAATTGATCCATTCTAACTCGTCTGATGCCTTGCCCTGTAACTTCAATAAGAGGATACTCATGCTATGCAATATTTCTGGATGACTTCTCCCGCAAAACATGGATTTATTTCTTGAAGAAGAAGGACAAAGTTTTGAAATCGTTTCATTCTTTTAAAGCATTGGTGGAGAATCAAACAAGAAAGAAGATTAAGACATTGAGGACTGATAATGGAACTGAATATGAATCTAATGAATTTAATGACTTTTGCAGAGAGGTGGGCATTAAGAGGGAGACAACCATTCCATATACTCCAGAGAAAAATGGAGTTGTTGAAAGAAAGAATCAAACTATTATGGAAGCCACTCGTGACATGATCTATGATCAAGGTCTAACGAAATTCTTGCGGGGAGAAGTTGCTAACACTATTGTATATGTTCAAAATAGGAGCCCTCATCAAGGTTTGGATTTCAAGACACCCGAAGAAGTCTTCACTAGTAAGAAACGTGA
Source organism: Pinus taeda (assembly GCA_000404065.3). NCBI lineage: Eukaryota > Viridiplantae > Streptophyta > Pinopsida > Pinales > Pinaceae > Pinus > Pinus taeda. Next base: position 267,060 of record APFE031245077.1, on the reverse strand, counting down.
TGTTTCCCATTTTAGAATCTTTGGTTGTCCTATGTATTTTCATGTGCCAAAAGACAAAAGGAACAAGTTGGAAGCTTCTAGGCAGAAAGGTGTATTCGTTGGATAGAGTGAAAATTCAAAGGGCATATAGAATTTATGTACCTAGTCAAACGGAGGTAGAAATAAGCAGAGATGTTACTTTTGATGAAGACACTACCCTCGGAAAAGCCAGAGATCTCCCCACCTCAAGGAAGAATGATGATGTTGTTGAAAAACAAGAACCTCCAATGGATGAGCCTATGTCCACTGTTGACGGCCCAATGGATCCTCTTGATTCACCTCCTTGTGATCCCTCTACCTCAAACAAAAGACCACTATGGCTTTAGGATACTCTTCAAGATGCAGAAAAACATTCTGCCCCTAGAGGAACATTTCGAGAAAGTAAGAATCCTAACAAATATCAAGGATACTTGGCTGACATAAGTACTATCATTCAAATTGAACCTTGCACTTTCGAAGAAGTTATAGAGCAATAGGTGTGGAAAGATGTGATGGTTGAGTATGAGTCAATCATGAAGAATGATATCTAGGAAGTGGTTCCTAGACCCAAGGACAAGTCTATGGTCACTTCAAAATATATCTACAAAATTAAACATGGAGTTGATGGAAGTGCAGAAAAATATAAGGCAAGGTTTGTGGGTCGTGATTTCTCTCAAAAGGAAGGAGTTGAATATGATGAAATATTTGCACCAGTTGCCTTGATACACTACTATTCGATCCATCATTTCTCTTGTTTCCAACCAAAGATGGAGCCTACATCAAATGGATGTCAAGACTGCATTGTTGCATGCCTCACTTAAGGAGGAAGTCTACTTGGAACAACCTCAGGGGTTTGAAGTACAAGATAGAAGGACACATGTATGCAGGTTGAAGAAATCCCTCTATGGGTTAAAGCAATCCCCTAGGGCTTGGTATGAGAGGATTGATAACTATCTTATGAAGTTTGGATTTACAAGGAGCTTTGTTGATCCAAACTTATACTTCAATTCTTCCATTTGTTGGCCAAGTTTAGATAGTTCTTGTCTTGACCTGCAAGCTTTGTTAGAAGACTATAAAAGAACAAAAATGCAAAGTACAAAGACAATAGCAGTAGTAGTAATCAAGGAGATGTAGAGTACTTATCTTTTGAGGAAAGTCAACTCCTTAGTCTTGGACCTATTCACCAACCTTGTTCTCACATTAACATGATGTAATTTATGTTATCATCAAATGGTTAGATCTACTTCTTACAACAAAAACGATAGGGTTTTGTTCCTAGGGTTCTTCTTAGTCCAAACTTTGCCAATGTTTACAAACCCTAGATGTCAAAAGTTTTCAAGATCTACCATATAAGAAATTTCAAATTCTACAAGCATACTAATAGGTTAGTTTGCAAAACCCTATGGAAATTATTGACAAGCCTACTAACATGACATTTCATTCATTGACCTAGTCTTTATAAGGAAATAATTTGAATGCTAACATATCAATTATGTTACAGTCTCTAATATATATCTATACGAACCCTTTTACTATCTTTCAAAAGATCATCACCATGACCTAGAGGACTTAATATAATCGACATAGATCATGAAATGCACAAAAATTACATACTATTCAGCCTTACCTATCCATGCTTGCAGAGATCTGGTCATGTTTCTTCAATTGATATGAGTTGATTTCCTTCAATAGAGGCACCTTTGAACTTCAGTTATTGAACTAGGATGTTGATCATAACAATTTCTTAGGGTTGCTTGCAATGTTTCTTTGCATATATATCATCTATAGAAGAGGCTATGGTCTCTCCACCAATCTTCAGTCCCTTATCATATTTTATTGTATTGTATAGGTCGGCTTTGATGATGTGATTAGTCTTTTCTTTTATGTATAGGAAGAGAATCTTATTAGTATAGCTACTCCTCATATTCGTATCACAGAGATGAGTTTCATCAACCTACTGATATCTTATCACAATTCTTCCATAGTTCACAAAGTCTCGGCTTTTAGATGATTTTGGTCCCTTCCCCATTCTTTTGGTCTTGTAGCATATATAACTTTGATTCATTTTGTACAAAGGTATAACACAGAGGAGCCTAGTCCTTTAGAGAGATATGTCACAGATAAGACTTGCTTTGTATGCCTTTAAATTCATTGTTCGTACAGGTACATGCTACAAAGATTCCACAAAGTTAATGTTGTTGTCCTTTTCCTTTTGTTACAGACCTATAATTTTAATTTACAAATTTCCTTGTAGCCATGTCTTTTTCAAGAATGATTGAATGTTTTTCCAAAGATAAAACTTGCTCTAGTAGTTTGGATGTTAAGAGGTTTTTGGATGTCTGCCTTGGATCTTGTCACCCAAATTATGAGCCTCATACTTCTAATCTTCGCATATGAGTTATGTCCTTAGCGTCCCTTAGGTCCTCAAACAATGTATAAGACAGTGCCCTCGAAACATGTACATAATGTCACAGAATTCACACAGTCTACCACAAAACTCGGATGCTTTGTATAATTTGGATCTTGGTGTCATCAAGAATGCATTTGGATTTTAGGAGTATGATGTTGAAGTAAGCTTGGTTGTCACAGAGACATTTTAGTCTTTCTTTCCTATTTGAGCAATAGTATACATATATTTTCTTATCTTTCTATACGTTGTCCTTCATTCTTTCAGTGCCATTTGCTTGGGCTATTCAAATTTGTTCAGTCCATATTCGTCTGTCATATGTCTATAAGAACTCGCATCATGGAGAAATGTGTCACCATAGAAACTTTTGTCACAGAGAGATATATTGCCACAGATACTTGCATTACATGTCCACAAAACTTGCATTGTATTTCTGCAGGAATTCACATCATTTATCCGTGTGTATGATAGATGATATATGCTTCAAAATCTTTGTTGATATACCTTAGATTGTGCCACAGAACTAAATTGCTCTTCCAAATTTCCTATGGTCTTTAAATTCATAGGAGATATAATACAATAGAACCTTGGAGATTTTGCATTTGGATATAAAATGGAGTGCTTCAAATATGTAAACACTGAAAAATTGGATTTGTGATAGGTTCAGATCTATCATGTATACTTCTTGTCTTTTGTCATTGTAAACACTTGAGAATTTTGATGTAGACTTGAATATAAAACTCTTCTCCCAAAATTAGATGCTTCAGAAAATTTAGATACCAGCTCCTTGAATTAATTCGGTCCTTATTTTCATGGTAAATAGGAGTGTTCTTTTATCTCAACACACTACTTGTCTTGGTCTCAGAGAATTCAGATTACATAGACTTTCCAAGGTTCCATACATAGAGTGCTTTATATCACAGTTCCACAAAATTTTATAGAAGATAGATTCTACAGGTAACTCGTAGGAATTTCATGCCACTGTCAAGAAGCTCGGATCCATCAAATCTGATCTTGTCATGGTTTCATGAAGGCTCCTTAGAGATGATTTCAGATTGTGGAGGAGGATTCCAAACTACCTTTACAATATTGTCTCAGTATATAAAATGTTATACGAACTATCTCAAGGATATTAGTTAATCTGCTTTTGGAATGGTATGTGAGTTCTCTCTTTTTTCCTATGGGATAATTCATACCATTGTTACATTTATTTACAGGTTCGAAACTTCTTGCATAGATAATGTGATACACGAACCTTTGATCTACTTCTAGCCTTCGATCGCTCATAAACTTCTTCAAGGTTGCTTCAAGACCTTTGCCTTGATAGAGGGAGAGATAGCTACTGCAATAGACTCTTCAAGATGCCAACAAAATGTGATCTTCAAACTGCCTTCCTTTAACCTTGACGCTAATTCCATGTTGAGAAATCAAAATGTTTCTAGATTAGGGTAGATTTCTCTTATTTGATAATTACTTGTGAATGTTTGTTATCTTCTTATTAAATTTATATTCTCTTCATCAAGCAATTACCAAAAACATGACGATCACAAAGAACACAAGAAATTAGGCTCCAAGCTAGGGCAAAACCCCACAAGGAGGAAAACCCAAGAAATCTTCTTCTTATAAAATCATATCAAAGTGAGATATCCAAGACCCAAGATCAAGATCAAGACTGCCACAAAAATCCAAGTCAACCCTCCTCCAATCAAGTCAAAGTCAACGCTGGTCAAATCTTTAAAATCTGGTCACCTCTTGAAATTTCTAGCATGCAGTAGCACAGAATTTGCCTCAAGAAAACTCGCACGTGTGAGCAGATCTAGGGCAGAAATAACTCGTATTCTTTATCCTTAAATTGTCTTCTCTCTCGCTTGACTTCATTGGTTTTTCTTCTTACCTTGGCAAAAAAATTGATGTGATGGATGGATGATTGAATGAGGTCGAACAGCCTTGTATTTATACATGTCCAAGAGATTGAATAGCTGCCTCTTTAGGACGGCTTGTCTAGGGAGGGCCAACTTGCCCTGTGGATGACATTTTGACTCTTTGACTCAAGATAAAATATTTTTTCCTTTTCTTACAAGTCCAAATGGGACTTTGACTAAATTACATCATAATAAATTTTCTTTAGATTCAATTGACCCTATAAGCATGAAGAACATGCTTTGACTAAAAATAAAATAATAATGTTGAGTATGATAAATACATTAATAGTGCATTTGAATTACATTATGAACATTAACACTAGTTACATTTCCAACAATTATTTACTAAAAGTAGAGCTGCTGTTGTTAGACGTCCTTGGCTGTCAACAGCCCTCTAATTTTTTGTAAGAACAACCCTCTTAAAAGGCTAACTTGGCCCCATAAGCCCAAACAAATTAAGGCACTAATCTTCCCTCCCAACCAACCAAAAAACTATCAAAATTTCACTCTAATCTTCTTCTTTAAAAAATCTTGAAATTTGCAGCAGCAAACAACTACAAAACAGATTGCATTTAAAAATCATTTGCATTTAAATTTCATATCTTCAGTTTTGCTCATTAATCATAAAAGCAAATCTCTGTTTTCTAGTGTTCAAACCATACATGTTTTGCTAGACCTAGCTTTGATTTATCGCTGTTTTATATTTCTGAAAAGGACATTTAAAAATCTGATTTAAATCTGAAATTTAAAGCAATATATCACAGCCTAGGTCAGATTTACAACTAAGGTTCTTTGCCCTCTTAAATTACGAAGTATCAAGCTTAGTTGACCATAGCGATTCCCCCTCTGACTAGGACCTACCTAGCCTAAAGACAGAAAGGTGAGACTACTTACGAAACAATAGGTAGTTTGCATAAGTTGCAATTGTGGTTTCACAATTTGTGCTTAAAAAGACTTTTACACCAAGTGAGAACCTAGGACATGACATTATGCAATGAAGAGAATCTTCCAGTATTTGTGAGGTACTTCTGAATATTCTATTTGCCATCATAGCGATGTGTTAGGGGATGCACACTCAGTGGATATACAAGGTTATGTGGATTCTAATTAAGCAGGGGAAGGAGATCTACAAGCAGATACATGCTTCAATCATTTAGTGGAGCAGTAAGTTGGATGAGCAAGCGACAAGTTGTAGTTGTCCATTACAAAGGCAGAGTATCTGGCAACTACTCATACTTGTAAGGAGGCCATCTGGCTACTATATTCAAAAGTAGAACTAAGTAGGAGAGTTATTACAATTCAATGTGGTAGTAACAATGCCATTTCTCTGGCTAAGAACCCAACCTTTCACGCGAAGATAGCATATAGATATCTAGTACCATTTCATCAAGGGAATGGTCGATGATAGAAATGTGATACTGGAGAAAGTTTACACTTTGGAGTGCTACAAATGCATTGACAAAACCAGTAAGCACAAGTGAATTCAAGTGGTGCTGTGAGTCTACAGGCCCTATAGCCCCTAGCAGTTAGCTCACAATTTGATGCATTTTCCTTTATACTCTCGCAAGTTATATGACAAGTGGGAAAATAATGGGAGATCTGGCATACACCTTGCAATGCTGGCAGAGGAGCATGGGCGGACTAGAAGCCTCGGCATGATGGCAGAGGAGCATGGGCGGACTAGAAGCCTTTTCCATGCACCAGGAGCCTTTGGACTTTGGATAGAGTTATCGTGGAGCTGCAATCGCTTCTTGCAGAGGAAGATTTGCCCAAAATGAGTGTGGCCTCTTGCATGACCCTGTTTGGAGAAATTGGAAGTGGTCATATTGTGAAGTTATCATTGGGTATAGAAATGGGAAGCTTTATTAGCTTATGCACAAGCAGACCCCTTTAGCCCCATTCTTAAACAAGAGGTAGCGAAGCTCAAATATTGAATTTTGGTGATCTTTGGACTTAGCAGTGTATGGTCATACAAAATATCATTTTTGCATGGCCTTCCTACCAATTCTAAATTGGCCAGAACTAATCTTATAGATGACAAGTATTCACAGAGCTGAAGACCAGACACACTTGAGCATATCTTTTGAGAGGAGCCATTTGCAAAGTGCTGGAAGATTCTACATGCTATGTAGAGCTCACTCCTCTAGGGAGCCATCCACTGACATGCTGCCATTCTCGGTGACTGTGGATCCTTGTGTTGAGTCAATACTATGGTATTTGGCATTACATCCAGTACATGGTTTGTATGCTCTTTGGAGGATTCATTAATTTCATTGTAGTAAAGGCTACAGAAGGGATTTGTGCCTGTGGAGTCATTAAGAAAGATGGTTTAAAATGATTGGGCTGCCCAAGTTAAGACTAAAGGCATTTTGGAAAGAAAGGATGCTAAGAGTTATTCTGCCAGGGTTCAGTTGGACCTCACTACAGCTTTGGGTGCAGTGAGGTAAATGATTCCCTCCTTTCCGTATCAGTATGTTTCTGTACATAAGAATTATTTCTCTGAAAAAAGAGAGATTGTTAAAATTGTACATTTTATTCCCAATTGACATCATGTTTAGGACATAGTTTTAAAAACCGGAACCGGGTTTTGAACCAGTTGCCTATCTAACCATGATTCGAACTGGAACGAGATTCAATAAACCAGAATTGGAAAAAATACATAAAATAAATAATTTTAATGAAAAAAAATATTTTTAAGATTACAAACCATGATTCCAAACTATCAGAGACAAAATATGAAAAGTGTTCTCATCTATATACCATGTAAGGATGTATATATGAAAATGGCACCGAATGCAATACATACCAATGATATCATTGACAAAATACATAACCAATGAGGCTCTAAATGGCCTCTAGAGTCCAAAAACAATGCTACGATGAGGCTCTTCTAAATGGCCACTTAAGTATGCTACAACTCAAGCTACTAGGCCACTAGCCTACTACATATCACTGATCGACATGATCACTCATCAAACTCATCACCACTACTACACATGAGATCATCACCAGGAGCTACATAAACATCATCTAGCTCAGAGTTTGAGGACTCTTCAAAGTTTCAAACTCCTCTCCAGCCTCGGTAGCAATACTAGTAGTAGCATGAGCAACAACATTAGACCTAGCAGAACTAGAAGCACGAGTTCGTCGAGCTGCATGACTACGCTTCCCTCACAAGTCACCATTTGCCATGCTTGGTCTTGTTGGTTCACTTCCTTCAGCTCTTAGCTCAACTACCAGATCTGCATTGGGATCAACACCCCCAACTCCACTAGACAACTCCAAACTAGCTCCAAGATGAGAAAGAACCTCCAAATTTGTTGTTGCTCCAAAACTCAATGTTGTTGCGGAACTGTCCAAGCTCTCATATGCACACAAAAACTAGAAATCAAATGTGTGAGGCAAATAGGAGCTTAGGCATCCTTTTATAAGTCTAGGGGGGCAGATTTAGAAGGGAACCTACAATGGTTTGCTATACACCACCTCCAAAAACCACCTGGGAGTCCAATCAACTTGCCCAACCATGTGGCCTCCTAACCGACCGGTTCTTTACAAAAAATCGGCAGATCAAGTACAAAATCGGTCGAACCAGCAGATTTGGTACCCAATCGGTCCTAACCAACCAACCAATCAGAATTGTTGGGCCAGTTTGATATCTCAGGGAGCTAACCGGCCAGTTTGACCAATTTTCAGTTCGATCAGACCGGTTTTTAAATCATGGCCAATGAATCTGTAAAAAACCACTTGATCGTGCAAAGGTGAGGTTTTCGCAGCTTGAACAAGTCGCAGATATAAACCGCAATCTAAACCTCCTCATGGCGGCCCTAAGCAATAAGCTGGGGATATTTGGAGAATTACACTAAGCAATAAGCAATAAGCAATCTAAACCTCCTCATGTCGGCACAAGGCAATAAGCAATAAGCATGCACTAATTACAGTTAAATCCACAGATCATAAAGTTTAATAAACTGTAATAGTGTAGAATTTTCAGAGTTTTAATAATAACATTATTAGATCTGGTGTGACGAACTGTCCAGTGGAATATCTATTAGAATAATACTATTTTAGTTTAATGCTCATTCTTTTAGTTGTTGCTAATTTTATTCTTTTAGCAGTTTCTTAGATGAAACTGATTCTTTACATAGAAACTTGATGTTTCTATCTTTGTAAATATCTCTGTATTATTATTGAGTATTGTTGCTCAATCAATTCATTAATTCATTTGGAAATCCATATGCGTGTTTCGCACTGTTTTATGGTATCGGAGCCAGAAAAAGAGATTTATTGAGAAGCTATTATCTCTGCATTTTAATCTCTTGAGTTCTTTCTGTCATTCCTTTCTAAGGTCGAGCCCTCTGTAAGCCAGATAGCCTTCACTGAGTCTTAGCTTCGGCTCTGCTCACTGTGATAAAAGCTTACAGTCGTCTATCTCGATACAGAAGTGGATCCTTTGAAAGAATACTTCAGCTGGTTTAAATTTTTTTTCGTGGCTGCAATCTGTGTAGCGCCACTTCCGTTTTGCTGGTATCGATGTTAGAATCGATTGAGTTTGCCCAGGGCATGAAAGTGTGATTCCGGTAGTCAAACCACTCGCGCATCTGCACACAATGTATGCCATTTCTGTCATATTTGTCATCGAAATTCTTTGTTGTGAGTTGCGGTGAAAACCCTTCGAAGCCTCCTGAAAGCTGCGGATTAAGTCGTGGACACGCCATTCAAGATCGCTGACACTGCTGCTGCTATCATCTGCGAGATCGTGGCACTATTTTTCTCGGTCTTCAAAGTTTCTTTGGCACACAGTGGAGCTCTCGTTCTCATAGCGCTCTTTCTTTCAGTCTTCAAAGCTTATTTGGCACTGTTTTTATATAAGGCGGAGGAGGCATGCATTTGCGTGCATTAGAATTCACGAGGCCTGTAAGCATCTGGGCTCGAACTTGGTAAAACGACAGCGGCAATAAATCAATTCGAAACTGTTACCCGTGACTCTTAGGCGTGGTTCGAAACTGTTACCCGTGACTGTTACCCAAATTATTTCTGTCACTATATATGTATCGTTGCTCTGTTATAGTAACACGTATACAGCGGATCGAGATTTGTGATATATACGCTCCGTTACAGTGACTCGTCTACAGTGATCGCTATTTGTGATATATACGTAACGTGAGTATATATTCCAACTGCGTATACTTTATCTTTAATCCGTATAAGATACCAAGATCACCCGCGTGACAGCATCATTAGGGACTGCGTATACTTGCGTATATTTTCTCTACGGCAAAGGTCAACGGAGCCGCCAATCCATCGTGGATACCAAGGTTAGTGCTATTACACTATGGTTTAGTTATTGGCTGAGTCGTTCTCATTACACCCGAATCAGTTTCCAGCAGTAAGTAAGTAAGAGATCAGTTTTTCAAAAATCTGGGTATTTAGGCCGAGCCTCGTTCCCAGATTTTTATGGTACATAGTAGCATTTCTTTATAGTGCTGTGGAATTTTTTTTTTTAAAAGAACGTACAGTTGGGCAGCTATCAAACAAAGAGATATTAGTTTTGTGGCCATTATTCAGAAGTGGTAGCACAAACTCAGAAATTTTTCAATGATTATTTTAAGTAAAACTGTGCTTCTCAAGTTCGATCCTGTGTGGTAGAAGCAGCATTTGGTATTTTTTCCTCAAAGAACAATTTCGGGTTATTTTTTTTATATATACCAGCATCTATCAGATTCTGTTCAAATCAATCAGATCTCATTATTACTTTCTTGGGAAACAAACAGATGGCTTCAATAACCAATTTAATGCTGGAAGGTAGTCAACGCTTTAATGGTACAAACTATAACATCTGGAAACAGAGAATGTTGACCATTTTTTAATATAGGCGTCTTGACCAGCTCGTTCTCAACAAAGAGCTTCGTCCTGGTATAGCTGACACCGATCAAGATAAGTTTGATTATCAAAATCGAGAGGCAGTTATGCTTCTCAAGCTCTCTGTCGCTGATGATCAGTTACCACGGATTCCTTCTGGCAAGACAGCTGCTAAGATCTGGTAACAGTTGAAGGAACTACACGAGACATCCGACAAGAGCAGAGCTTTCTTTCTCAAAAATCAGTTGTTCTCTATCATGATGGACGAACATATGTCTTTACAGGAACATCTAAACAAGATTAAAGGCATTCGAGATCAGCTCGAAGCTATTGGTCGCACCATGGAGGAAGAAGATATGGTAGTCATCACTCTAAAAAGTCTACCACAATCTTATGAGCACTTCATAGAAACACTAAACATTACTGCCACTAATGTTGATCTAAAGTTTCCGGAGTTATGCACCAAACTCATGCAGCAGGATTGTTGGAAACAACAGTTTGGTAGTGGTGCAGCATCAGCCTCCTCGGAAAATGCTTTTGCTGCCAAATATCAGTCATCTCAGTCCTTTCAGCAGAACGGTTCTTCTCAGTCTTTTGATCCTGCTAGGAAGAAAAATGTGCAGTGTAATTACTGTCACAAGTTCAGAAGAAAGATTGTCGACAGAGAATTGCTTCTGAACAGAAGAAATAGGGAGGGCTTCATCAGACAGCAAATATTGCAGAACATTCCGAGCAGACAGATTCTGCCTTTTATGCTTTTATGGCTAAAAGGTCTTTAGATCATATTCCATCATTTGCCTAGTACATTGACTCTGGTGCATCACGATATTTTTCTCACAGGCGTGATTGGTTTATTGACTTCTCACCTTTCAGTGATTCCGTGGTATTTGGTGGAGGTGAAAAATAAACAGTAGATGGCAGAGGTACAGTTCAAATCCAGTCTGGTGGACGCACACTCATCTTCCTGAATGTGTATTATGTTCCTGGGATGGAAATTAATCTGCTGTCTGTCAGTCAGATTATGAGGAACTCTCCTCAACTTGATGTAGTATTCAGTGCGCACAAATGCTCTATTATCGACAGGGAGACTAGTCTTACAGTTGCTGTTGGCTTAGAAGATCATGGTTTATACAGGCTTCTTGACACTGGTGATTTTCCGGAAGTGGCTCTAGCAGCTCGTGTTTCTCCCATCAGCACTCTATGGCATCAGCGATATGGGCACCTCAACATGCAGTATCTCTCTCAGCTTTCTCGGGATGGACTTGTGTCAGGATTACCTGACATTCAGACTCAGCAGTTGGGCGTATGCGGCGCTTGTCAATCTGGCAAACAACATCGGTCTTCATTCACGAATGGAGAATCTTGGCGCGCATCTAAGGTACTCCAGTTAATTCATGTTGATATTTTTGGTCCTATGAATACATCTTCTATCACTGCTTGCAAATATTTTTTGCTTATTGTTGATGATTTCAGTAGAAAGATGTGGGTATATTTTCTCAAATATAAATCTGATGCATTTAGTATCTTTCAGAAGTTTAAAACCTTAGTTGAAAAAGAGTCTGGCTGTAATATCATGACTCTTAGGACAGATAACGAGGGGGAATTTTGTTCTTCTGCTTTTTCCAACCTCTGTGATACTCATGGCATAAAACGCCAGTTTACTACTCCGTACACTCCTCAGCAGAACAGTGTTGTTGAACGTCGCAACCGCACGGTTGTTGAAATGGCTCACTCCATGTTACAACACAAGAATGTTCCAAACAAATTCTGGGCTGAAGCAGTCTTTACTGTTGTTTATCTTCTTAACCGATCCCCTACTCAGGCTGTTAAAGGGAAGACTCCCGAAGAGGTTTGGTCTGGCCGTAAGCCGCAGATCAGTCACCTCAAAGTTTTTGGCTCAATTGCATATGTTTGGATTCCAGCTGCCAAGCGCTCTAAGTTGGATTCCAAAAGCCAGAAACTCATGATGACAGGGTACAGTGATCATCACAAGGCTTACAAACTAATAGATATAGCCACTGGTCGTCTTAGCTTCAGTCGGGATGTGGTATTTGATGAAGACAGAGGCTTCTTTCAATCTTCTTCTTCTGAGCAGTGGTCTAAGGATCAGCCACACAGTGTTCTTCTTCCAGTAAGTCCACCTGATGGGAGGGATGATGCAGCATCAGTGTTTGATAATACACTACCTGAACTTCCTCCGGAAAATAACCCTTCTCTTGCTGCTCCTATTGTTTCTGAACCTTCTCCAACTCCTCCTGATATTGGTTCCTCTACTTCTCGGCCAAAATGGTGGGCTAAAACCATTGGTGATCTCAGGGATGATGAACTCCTTGAAGGACGAACTTCTAGACATAAGAGCAAACAGCAATCTACAGTAAACTTTGCTCTTATGGCTAATCTACACAGTATCTTTGAGCCTCAAACTTACTCAGAGGCTAAGGGTATATCTGAATGGGAACAGGCTATGGAAGCTGAATTCCAAAGTCTTCAGAAAATCACACATGGACCCTTTCTGATCTTCCTGAAGGGAAAAAGCCCATTAGCTGCAAATGGGTATATAAAGTGAAATACAAAGCCAATGGAACTCTAGACAAGTATAAAGCTCGTCTTGTGGCTCGAGGATTCTCACAGAAAGAAGGCATTGATTATGAGGAGACTTTTGCTCCTACAGCCAAAATGAGTACCATACGGCTTGTCCTTGCCCTAGCAGCTCAGTTTCAATGGAAAGTTCATCAGATGGATCTAAAAAGTGCTTTCCTAAATAGTGACTTACAGGAAGAAGTCTACATGACACAGCCTCCAGGATTTAATATTGCCGGTCAAGAACAGAAAGTGTGTAGATTAGCTAAAGCTCTCTATGGATTGAAACAAGCTCCTCGGGCTTGGTACATGAAAATTGATCAGTACCTGACAGATCATGGTTTTCAGCGGAGCCCATCTGATGTAAATCTGTATATCAAGCATACTGGTGATGATATCTTGTTTGTGGTTGTCTATGTAGATGACCTTATCATTACTGGCAACTCTGCACATTTGATCCATGGGATCAAACAAGACTTATGCAGAACCTTTGATATGCCAGACTTGGGACTTCTTCACTACTGTCTAGGGATTGAAGTTTGGCAGACTGAGAATCACATCTTTCTCTCTCAGTCCAAGCATGCCAAAAATCTTGTGGACAGATTCAGAATGCAGGACTGCAAACCAGCCATGACTCCTATGGAACCACGGCTCAAACTCTCAACTCAGTCATCCTCTCTTCCTGTGGATGAAACTTTATTCAGGCAATTAGTAGGCAATCTCATCTACCTTACTGCCACCAAATCAGACATCAGTTTTGCAGTAAGCTACATTTCCCGCTTCATGTCTGCTCCTAAAGCTGATCATTGGATAGCAACCAAGCGTGTACTACGATATGTGCGTGGCACTTCTAATTATGGTCTCCTATACACTCGCAGTTCCGATCCTATACTCAGTGGTTACACAGATTTTGACTGGGCCGGTTCGGTTGATGATCGTAAATCTACAACTGGGTATGTGTTTAGTCTAGGATATGGTGCTGTCACCTAGACTAGTAAGAAGCAGCAAGTCGTGGCTCTCTCCTCAACCGAAGCAGCGTATCGAGGAGCAGTTAAGGCATCCTGTGAGGCAGTTTGGCTTCGACGTATGCTTGTAGATATGCATGCTTCCCGGACAGGTCCTACTTCCTTGTTTTGTGATAATCAAGGAGTGCTCAAACTTGCCAAAAATCTCATCTTTCATGAACGAACAAAACATGTGGAAACTCATTGCCACTACATTCGCCAGCTTGTTGAAGACGGATCCGTTCAGTTGAGATATGTTCCCACAACAGAGCAGCCTGCAGACATCTTCACCAAGCCTCTTGGTCCTGATAAGTTTGTAAAATTCAGGGGGTCTATTGGTGTTGTAAATAGATTGAGCATTAAGGGAGGGTATTAGAATAATACTATTTTAGTTTAATGCTCATTCTTTTAGCTGTTGCTAATTTTATTCTTTTAGCAGTTTCTTAGATGAAACTGATTCTTTACATAGAAACTTGATGTTTCTATCTTTGTAAATATCTCTGTATTATTATTGAGTATTGTTGCTCAATCAATTCATTAATTCATTTGGAAATCCATATGCGTGTCTCGCACTGTTTGAATATCCACGGCAATTTACGGATCATTTGGTATCTAAGTAGGTTTCTTTTGGTATTTTGAGGAGATTAGAGGGATCTAGATCAGCAAGGCCGAAAATTGTAAAACCCTAATCATAGCCAACGAATCTGTAAACAAACCATGTGATCCTGCAGAGGTGAGGTTTTCGCGGCTCGAACAACAAGTCGAAGATATAAACCGCAATCTAAACCTCCTTATGGCGGCCCTAAGCAATAAGCTGGGGATATTTGGAGAAGATGGGGGTTTGAATGCAGAGGACAAATCAAAAGGAGGATCGGGAGATCAGGAAGACACAGAGAACCAACCAAAGAAAGAACCCAGGAAAGATCAACCCAGTTCGAGCGTCGTGAATCAATCTCTGTTCAAAATGGAAGCAAAAGTCGATATCAAGTTGCACCACAGCGAGATCGACGCTCTAAAGTTGAACCACTGGTTGCAGCAACTAGAAGTTTACTTCAGCATCCATCAAGATTGAGGAAGGACAAAAGATCTCATTCACACGGATGAAATTAGAGGGCCATGCACTGACTTGGTGGGAGAGCCACACGAAAACCCTAAGGCTGGAGGGAGAACCTCCAGTGACTAAGTGGGAGGATTTCAAAACCCTCATTAAGTCACAGTTTTATCCCATGGGGTACGTGGAGGACCAGTGGATCCGGTGGCATTACTTCAGGCAAAAGTCGGGCCAAAGTGTAAAAGAGTACACCACATAATTCACAAGAACCCAAAGAACCCAGATGTACTCCTCAAGTATTTGGGGGGTCTACACCGCCATCTGTGTGAGCAAGTGATGTTGTTCAAGCCCAAATCGATGGACAAGGCTTGTGTACAGGCACAGTACCTGGAGAACATAGGCCTGAAAAGAGCGCAATCAAGTGGATCGAAGCAGGAACAACAAGAAGCTTCTAAGGAGGGGAAGAAGCAAAAAGAGGGAAAAGATAAAAAGACGATAACCATAGCACACCAATGCAAAGATTGTAGCAACCACTGCAACATTGATGGCCATATAGAGGAGAAGTGCTAGAAGTTGCATCCAGAGCTAAACTCAAAGAACAAGAAGAAGAATCTCATAGCCATTGATTTGAGAAACCAAGTAGAAAGCAGCTCGGACGTGGATGAGAAGATCGTTTGTACATCAGTGCAAAAGGAGGGAATCTGAGTAGCCTTCAACAACAAGAAGAGAAAGAAATGACCAAACCCTTCCATATAAAGATATAGGTCAAGAAGACAAAGATTGACCCTCTATTTGACTCAGGATCACAGGCAAATCTCATTGCAGCATAGCTAGTCAAGAAGTTGGGGTTGGAAGTTTGTGGTCGTCCAAACCCATATCCATTGGGATGGGTAAATAAGGATGCAAAATTGAAGGTAACAAAACAGTGCAAAATTAGATTTGCTATCAGTGTTGATTTTATTGATGAAGTAGATCTGGATGTCATTCCCCTTGATGTATGTGGAGTTATGTTTGGGAGTCCATATATGTACATGCGTGATGCAATATTCATGAGGAGAGCCAACTAGTACTAGCTCATCAAGGATGGAAAATCGATCATCATCAACATGCACAAAGGCAAATCGAAAAATTCACTGGTAAGTGCCAACCAAGCCAAGAAATTGATCAGTTTCATGAAGAAAGATGTTTTAATGTTTTTAAGAGAAAGTCAATCTGAAAAGGAGTCAATAAGAGGCAAGGCATCCCTAGAGGGGTGTATTAAGAAACAGAAACAACAATTGGAAGAGTTGTTACAGGTATACAGGGATGTGCTCCGAGAGCCTAAAGGGTTACCACCTAAGAGAGAAGTGGAGCATGAGATCCAGGTATTGCCAAACTCCCCATTGCCAAATATTGGGTTGTACAGGCAGTCTATTATAGAAGCAAGTGAGGTGAAAAAACAGTTGCAGCAACTACTGGAACAGGGTGTCATTCAACCGAATACATCACCATGTGGGTCACCCAACATCATTGTGCCAAAGAAGGATGGGACTTGGCGGATGTGTAAAGATTACAAGGCGTTAAATAAAATCATGCTCAAACACAGATACTCCCTGCCTAGGATAGATGATCTGCTAGATCAGTTGCAGCAAGCAAAGTATTTCACCAAGCTAGACTTTAAGTCTGGATATCACGAGGTTCGAGTCAAAGAAGAAGATACATGGAAGACCGCCTTCAAAACCAGGCAAGGTTTGTATGAGTGGTTAGTTATGCCATTTGGCCTATGTAATGCACCAGCTATGTTTATTTAATTAATGAATGATATACTATTCCCTTTTATAGATTCATTTGTTATTGTCTATCAGGATGATATACTAGTATATAGTGCTACCTAGGAGGAGCATATTTCACATTTGATGTAAATGCTGGAAATATTGAAGAAGCACCAACTGCTAGCAAATCTCAAGAAGTGCGAGTTTACGTAGCAGTCTTTGGTGTATCTGGGGTATGTGATCGGTGGAGGAGAGTTGAAGATAGATCCTTCAAAGATGCAGGCCATCATGAAATGGTCGGTGCCTACTATTGTTTCTGAGATCGGGAGTTTCATTGGGGCAGCACAGTACCTAAGGAAATTCATAGCCTCATTTTCAGCAGTAGCAGCACCGCTCCACGCCATAATGGCAAATAGCAAGAGATTCCAATGGGACAAAGGTCAGTTGAAGGCTTTCGAGGACCTAAAGAAGAAGAGTAGTCAAGCACTCGTTCTGGCATAAACCAAACATGCATCGACCCTTTGAAGTGGAGACAGATGAAAGTGGGTATGCTATCAGAGTTGTCTTGATGGAAGGAGGAAGGCCCATTTGCTACCATTTCGAAGTATTTCATGGGGTCGTTCTTAACTACCCTACCTACGATAAGGAGCTTTATGCCATGGTACAAGATGTGAAGAAGTGGAAGCACTATCTGATGGGAAAGGAGATAATAATCCACACAAATCACTAGTTGTTACAATACTTGCAGGCCCAAAGTAAGCTACAACAGACCAGGCATTACACGTGGATGGAGTTTTTACAACAGTTTCATTTGGTGATCAAGTATAAGAAGGGAAGCACAAACAAGTTGGCTGACATGCTTTCAAGGCCACCCACATCAAAGATTACAGCTTTGGGGACTCTTATGCACATGAAGCCATTTACCCATGATGCATACAAAGAGGCATATTCAGAGGATGAGGACTTCAATGAGGTGTATCAACAGTTGCAGAGTCAAAGTCATGTGCACGATGGCGACAGCACCGTCGACTACCATCTCTAGGATGAGTTACTCTACAGGCTGGATAAGCTATGTGTTCCTAAAGGTGAGTGTTTGCAGCTGATTAGAGAGGCTCACACCTCCAAGGTTGCAGGGCACTATGGTGTAGGGAAGACCATGGCTAACTTGCAAAGGTATGTGTATTGACCCAAGATGCAAGAGCAAGTAGGTAGGTTCATAAAAGGATGCATGCTTTGTTGTACCAGCAAGCCTAGCAACAGGAAACAGGGTCTGCATCATCCCTTACCTGTACGTACTCACCCTTGGGAAAGCATTTCCATGGACTTTGTGGGAGGTTTACGGATAACCAGGAAGGGACATGACTACTTGTTCGTGGTAATTGAAAGGTTCAGCAAGATGTGTGTTATGATTCCCTGTAAAAAGACCATCAACAGACAGGAAGCAGCGAACTTGTTCTTTGGACAGGTCTGGGTGCACTTTGGGATACCAAAGAGCATCATTTGAGACAGAGGCACAAGATTTCTCAGTGCATTACGGACTACATTGTGGGAGATAATGGACACAAAGTTGAAGAGATCTACAGCATTCCACCCACAGACAGATGGGCAGACAGAAGTAGTCAACAGGACTTTCATGCAGCTTTTGAGGGGATACAACCAAAAGCATTTGAAGACCTGGGATGAAAATCTAGTATAATTTACAACATTCTTATAACAAAGCAATCCACACTTCTACAGGAAAGTCCCCATTTGAGACTTGTTTTGGATATTTGCCACCTTCACCTTTGGATATTGCATATGGGCAGCAAGGCCTGAGGGAAGATCTTGCAGGAGATGCTTTGAGGGCTGAAAATTTTATAGAGAAGATCAGGTAGATCCAACTATAGGTACAAGAAACGTTGCAGAAATCGCAGGAGAAGTATAAGGCTAGGCATGATCAGCATAGAACAGAGAAATCATTCAAGGTGGGAGACAAAGGATGGCTACAATTGAACAAGGAGAGGCTACAAGGGCCTGGTAAGAAAATCAAGGCTCTAAGGTATGGTCCCTTTGAGATACTAGAAAAGGTGGGTGATAATGCCTATCGACTCAGTTTACCACCATATATGCGCATTTACTCAATTGTGAATGTTGAGAATCTGAAACTCTATGAGCCTTCCATGCTAGATTTGGAAGAGGAACAGGTCCTACCTTTTGTGGAGGATTCGGCACCTGATGCTCAGGGAGAGTTGACAGAAGATACAGTTTTGCAGAAGAGGTTTAGAACTACAAGACAGGGGCAGCGTGACCTTTGGCAGATTGGGTTAAAGGGACAACTTCCGGGCAAAGCTAAATGGTACACTAGAGAGAAGGTGGAGGAAAAATTTCCTCACGTCATTCAGTAAAAGCTTTTGTGCACCAAAAGCCTCCCAAAATGGGGAGGTGTGATCCAAATTGGATCATTATATTGTTTGTCATCCATCTTGATGCATTTTGAGTGGAAAAAGTGGAGGAATCAGCTCAAGGGACTGTTACCCACCACTTCGTGGGTGATATCCCTAGGAGAAATTTTTCTCCATGATGAACCTCAGCCGACAACCCCTTGCAGCCTTCTACTAGCTTGTTGTGCCATTTCTCTGCCACCTGAGCCAGCCATGTGGTCCCTCACCCACCTGTATTGATCATATGTTTGAAGGTGGGCCTCCCGAATCTAAAGAGATGTCTTATCATTTCGTAATTGAATATTGGGTTTAATTATCATTAATACTTCTAGGTATGGATTGATGGAGGGATTTGGCGAAAAGGTTGGGCTTAGTTTGTGCTCTTGTCCCCTTGATCTCTTTTGGATGTTACCCTTAGATCTTAGTCCAGTGGGATCTCCTTTATTAACTATTTGGTTCTAGGGTGGACTACTTGGGAAACCCCAACTTTGGGTGTGTGGCCCCACTCCTTTATTCGCATATATTACTCCCTTTCCACTCACCCCCATTAATCATTTCTCCCACCTAAGTCCACATTGTCATTATGGGTACACATAGGGCCAGCCTCCCTATCCCCTTGCCCCCACCTTGGGTCAGGCCTGGAATGATGTGCCAGAGGTTGAAGCAGCTAAAAGAAAAAGAAAAAAGCATAATGGGCCACATTTAACAAGAAATTGTACCACAAAATGCAAAAAATGGTCGAGACAAAATCATTAGTATGTGGGCAAAAGCCAATACATGAGCTCTACCCCAATCCATGTTCATCACCCTGGTTCCATAGGCCCTAGATGAGCCTCCCTTATCATTCAAGAACCCATGATTGTCCCAACCCCTGGAGGGAAATGAACCGCCCTACCAAAAAGGGGGCTATATCTTACACATCACGTTCATGTCCTTTGAGCCCCGCGCTGTTAATTAAAGAAAATTCATCAAAGGAAAAAGGCATATAAAGAAGGGTGGAAAAATCAAGGCCAAGACAACTCATGTACCACGATTGCTCCCTCCTACACATTACATACCCAGGTGTGGGCTCCCCCTTATCTAGCTACCCCTATGCCCCAATATGTGGCCTAGGATTGCCTCTCTCATTCCCTACTCCATTCCATTTATTTATCACTTTCCACGCCAATTAGAGGGATGTACCTTGAACATACTATCCCCTTTAACGACTGAAATCACCTAATAAGGTACTTGGTTAACCCCCTTTTGAGCTTGGAGACACTAGCACATGCCAAAGCCCACTACGAAAAGGCATGCCATTATCAAGTGCCCACTTTGTTATCCATGATTTGTAAACTCTTTTACCCGATTATTTAAATGACTGGTTGTACTGGAAGCCTAGGGGTGCATTGGATCTTATGCAGGATTACAAGTGGTTTCCATTTGGGTTTGGTCTCCCTATACAGGATCCTAACCCCCAGAGGTCGACATTGGCACATATAGGGTGTGCATAGAGAGCCATTGGCCTCCACAGCAGACAGCACTCCACGATCTTCATCGATGCTCATAGACTACTAGCTATCCACTTTTGGGATGATGGTGATATGCTTGGTACATTATGCCTAGCAGGCCCCCACAAGAGCCCACACTCTTAGCAGGTGTCCCAAGACTTGTATGACGTCTTGGCAAGCATTCATTCCACCACTCAGACCCTTGCAAAGGATCTACAAATATCTTCGATTCATATGGAGACCCATGGGGTCATTTATGTGCCCTCAGACCCACTAGGAGCACCACAGGTCTACTACTTGGAGAACAAGGGACCACCCCCTTGTCCATCAGATTCTGAGGAATTTATTCCTCAGTATGGCACTTCAGGACATTATTAGGCCTTTGGAGGGCCCCACAACATGTACATATATTATTTGGCCCTTTGTGAGGCTTATTTTTACACTTGTGAGCTAGTTTGGTGGGCTTGTCACCAATAGGGGTTTTATTTGCACATTATTTTATCATTAGGGTCTCATGTAGGCCCATAGGCTAATTCAAACTCCTTAGGAGGCTATATCATCTTTTAACTTGGGATCTCTCTAATCATAGAGAACTTCGCATTTTTTCCTCGAAGGATATTTTTGGGAGATGGATGAATTTTGATGTATGGATTTGGGCTATTTTTCTTGTCTTGGAGCTTTGTCTTCAAAACAAAATGTCGGTTGGATATATTCTATAACGTTGTAAGTAAATTTTGATGTTGTTAATCTTGTTGCCGCATATTGCTAAAATTAGGACTAGTAGTTGCATAATTGAAATGTGAAATTAAGCATGTTTTAGCTAATTTAATGTATGGGCCAATGTTATATGAATGAAATGTCCTGGAGATTATTTGTCTTGGTAAGCTTGCATCATTTATTTGAAGTATAAATTCTTGAAGGTCACTTTTATTTCTCTCAACATTGGATGAAGCTGACTTTCTAGACCTCCTTGATCAAGAAACCAAGTTCCTACTCATCATCATCTTTGACTCCATATCCCCAAGTGAATTAGGCACTGATCCCTCAAAAAGGGGTGATCATTTTAACCCTCTTTTTACCCTTTTCCCCTTTTTCCCTAGGTCTAGCCCCATTAGGTCACCTAGGGCATCAATTTCTCGGGAATTGACCCAAGGAAAAATTTCAATCTCCTACACGCTACTGCGTTGGTGGGTCGCCTCCCTCTCCTCCAAATTTGAGGCAATTCTAACAGTGGAATCTTCAAGAATCCCAAACCCTAGCTCTAGCATCGAATTTTGCCTAGGCATCCCCAAAGCTAGACCTCAACAGGATCAATTTAACCTTTTGAAGTAAATATTCTTGTTTGGTCCTTTCCTTTCACCTTGTCTAAGATAGGAACATCATTGGTTGCTACATTCCATCCCCAAACTTGGACTAGGTCCACTTGGACTAGGTCCACTTGGACCCGTGTGGTCCCACTTGTCAATAAAGATTATTGGTCAAGGACCATTTGGGAATCCAAGTTTCCAAAGGATTATAGGGATTGAAAACCTCGTCTATAAACCTATTCCCTCTCCCTCAACCCTCCAATCCTCACCACTTACCCCTGGAGGACCAAGTCCCTCGTTAAAGAGCAAACAACTTCCATTCTTCACTCCATCCTTGGGAAAGGGTTTCTAGGGTCACTTACCACCTATCCATTGACATATACTTTACAAGTGATCCCTACACTGCCAGGACTCCTCCCATCGGTGAAACTCTGTAAAGAGCAGAGAGACTTAGTTGCGGTGACAGTGGGTTAAGCCTCCACCATTGCCCTTAACCTAGCAGTTGCCCTCTTAGGAACCCCTTTTAGGTCCCCTGCTGGTTTAAGTGGTAATAGGGACTATTTTTACCGACAAGACCCAATTTGGTAAAACGGGGTTTGAAACCTTCCAGAAGCGTTTTGAGGCATCAAACGACATTTTTTGGGGGTAAAACTTTGCCACTTGAGCACCACAACTTCTCATGCTATTCTACACACACAAAAAAATTCTAACAGCGCAAGAAGTGCATCAATCGGAGTCCGTATGCAAAAGTTATGCCACTCAGAAGTTGACCTTCAGTTCGGGAGGATGTCGCATCAATCTCCATTATTCGTGGAAAAAGATCTAGCCACGTGTTTGTGATGTAAAAGACTCTAGAAGAGTCTATATTGTACCTCTAGTTAAGAGTTGATGTAGTCAAAATTAACCACTAGTAGGCCATCGGGTTGTGTTATAACCACGCCACTAGGAGGAAGAGCCATTCCATTCTTTTGAGAGCATTTTGTTCCATAACTAAGCAAAGATAGCCAAAAGAGATAAGAGGTAGAGCACATAGAAAGGATTTGTGCACTATAGCAGCCCACAGGCCACAGGCATTACTTCTTTGTACTTGCAGCCATATTTCCAGATAGAGAAAGAGAGCGAAGCAACCTCACCTTCTAGCTGGGTTTTCTCCCGAAAGGGTTTCCCAGAGAGCATATCTTGTGTCTTGTGTCTTGTGTCTTGTGTGTGTGTGTGCTTATTTTGTCATTCTCTACTTTTCTGGTCTCGAAAGGGTATCCCAGAGAGCATATCTTGTGTGTGCTTATTTTGTCGTTCTCTACTTTTCTGTATAGTTTCCATTCGCATGCATGCACTAATTACAGTGAAATCCACAAATATTAAATTTTAATAATCTGTAATAGTGTAGAATTTTCAGAGTTTTAATATAATATTATTAGATTTGTTGTGATGCATTGTCCAGTGGAATATCCATGGCAGTTTACGAATCATAGGAGGAGTGAAAGAGGAGGAGCTTGGAGGAGTGAAGAAGGGCTGCCATCTACCTCAAGTTCTCAACTTCTCAAAAGTTAAAGAGGTAACTGATAACCCCAATTAACTCCCTCAGTTTTTTGTCATTCTTATTTGTGTTTTTCCTCCTCTCCTACTCTTTCCCATTCTTTCTTCGTGCTCATTTTATTGCAAGTTGTCCAACTAAAATGGTGTTCTTTTGGATTATCAGTCCACTTTTGGTTTTCATGGTGTTGGTAGGGGGTAGGCATAGAAGGGAAGAAATGGAAGAAGAGGATAGTGGTCGCACTCATAGTGACCCAATTTATGATGAGAAGGAAGGGCACTGAAATGCACGGGGGAAAAGCTGCATTAAGACCCTTGTAGAATTTTGTGACAAAACTTGAGGGGGAGAGAGGTGGTGGGACCTTCAAGTTTTTATGCCCTCATGATTGTCATGGAGGAAAACCTTATATTGGTTCACATACCCATGTGAGGAGGCATCTTTGTGGGGTAATGGACAATGGTGAAAAAAAGGTGCCATAGGGATCTCAATTTTCCCCAATGTATCAATGGAACAAAGGAAAATATACATCCAAATAAAGGAGGTTGCACAAAAGAAAAGTAAGAAACAAAAATTTAAGTCTGATACAAATGCAACCTCTAATTTTGGTGGCCACACCTCATCTCCTCCTAAGTACTTCTAAAACCTCTGGATCTAGAAGAACAATTGCAGATTTCTTGAATATTAATGGGAGCAATGATGTGGATGCTAAAGTGATTCGATTTCGTTGTGCTTGCAGTATATCATACAATGTGCTTCACTCTCCCTAATGGCATGATTTGGTTAAGGCTATCAATGAAGCCCAAAAAGGATACAAGATCCCCAACTATGAGAGAGCTAGAACTTTGTTATTAGACAAAGAAAAAGCAAAGATTCATAGAGCTTTGACATGATTTACAGATAAGTGGGCGAATTGCGAGGTATCCATTATATAAGATGGTTGGGCAAATGTTAGAACCAACATTTGATAATCGTTCTTGGTGTTTCTGCTAGCGGTGCAGTGTTTCTTGCAAGTCATGACTCCTCCATCACTGCATCTTCTCAAAACATTACAAATCTCCTATTGAAAACAATTAATAATGTTGATCCTAATAATGTGGTTCAAGTCATTACTAATAATACAGCAAATTTTAAGGAAGCATGAAGAATCACAGAGCGGACTCATCCACAGATCTTTTGGTTCGGGTGCTTGGGGCACAAATTGAACCTTTTGATGCATGATATTATGAAGCGCAAAGAATGTGGATGTATTAATCAACTATACAAGAGAGGGAAGCAACTCATTAAATATGTCACAGGGCATACAAGGGTCAACTACTTTTATGGCACTTACTCCAAGTTGCAGTTGCTTAAGCTTTCAAAAACTAGATTTGCAAGCTATTACCTCACCTTTAGGTGCCTAGTGAATGTGAGACAAGCTTTAAGTGCTATATTGACATGTGATTCATGGGATGAGATGAGCATTGATAAAGATTGTGCTAATGTAGTGAAGGACACTTTTCTTGACAATTACTTTTGGACACTCGTTAAATATGTTTTGCAATTCACCAAACCAATTTATTACATGATCAAGTTTGCAAATTCAGATCGGCTAATAATTGGGGAGGTGATTGAGCAGATGGTTAGCATGTTGGGGCAAATGAAAGACATTATTGAGCCCGGTATCACCTTGTACAATTATATTCATGCAGAGGTAGAAAAACGATGGGAAATACTACACATTCCATTCTATGCCTTAACATATGTTCTCACCTAAATATTATCATGCATCATGGCTTTCAATGCCCAATGCCTGGTGAGTGGACCACGAGAAAACCACACCAAGATCCAAAGGTTTTGGTTAGTTATATGAAAGCATTGGATAAATTGGTCCCTGATGAGGAGTGTGACATCATATGGAAACAATTGAGCAACTACATCCTTTCCCCTGATGCATTTGGGACCAATCATGCAATTGGAGATCGAGGGAATTTGTCTTCTCTTGAGTGGTGGAACATGCATGGCATGCTACTGCACATCTACAATGTTCGGCAATATGAGTGCTCTCACAAGTGGTGACACTTCTTCCACAAAGAGGTGTTGGAGCACCTATAGTTTCATCCACAATGTTAAAAGAAACGGGCTAAATGTAAATCGGACAAAGAGCTTGGTTGTGATCATTATAGCTTGTGATTGTTGTCCCATTACTATGAGGAGGCAAAGAAAAATAAAGACTTTAAGGTTTGGGACAAAAATCCAGAGGAGGCCAATTTAGAGGATGGAGTGTTACATTTAGAGCAATTGGAGGATGCTCTTATCCAGGATGATGATGATCGTTATGAGGCAACACCCCCATCCAATGCCATGGTCCCCATGTCCCAGTGTTCAACAGTGGCAGTAGGGGCTTCATCTTCAATTCCATGGCCACCATCTTCTTCACTTCCACCATGTGGAGGCTCACATAGTGGTCATGGTGGTGTAAGCAGGAGAGATTAATAGATAGATTCACAGTTCACAATTTTTGTCATAGTTTATAGATGATAGATTAGAGTGTTAGATTTTAGTGTTGTGAATTTGAACTTTTTAGTCTTCCTAGTTCAATGTGTAGTTGGTGGTGCCTAGGTGGCCTGTTTTATAAACATTTATTATTTGGTCATGACTCTTGTTGACAAATGCTCACTTGCTACTATGCTAGATAAGTTATTTGAATGTTTTATCTTCTAAATGTCTACTTTCTATTATATGCTTAAATTTTGATACTTTCTAAGTTTTTCCCTTCTATTATCTGCGATATGCTTAAAAAATTGATGTTTGTAATTGCTAGAATCTAGATGGTTGATGCTCGAATATATATATATATATATATAATATATAGATGCTTCTGAGACGCTTCACTTCCAAAAAAAAATTGGAAAATCACGCTTCCGATTGTAATGTCCCCAATGGATTAATTGCCCCAAGAACAAAGTAGCTATCAACCCCCGTAGGCTATAGTCTTTGATAAAGGGGAAAACCCCAAATTACCCAATGTTTGGGCAACATGGGGTAAGTTTTGAGGCAGCTGGAGCATAAAGCCCAAAGTTGGTGGTTGCCACAAACCCCTCTCAATTAATTAAGAAGGAGAAACACCCACAAGGAAATCTATAAGCACAAGAGAGTTAGAATCATTTGGGCATGACTAAATGGGATTGATTTGTCTTTGTTTTTCTTTGAGCCTAAGGCTCTAAGGGTTTTAAGACCCCTTTCTCTTCCTTAACTAGTTTCAGTGGAGATGATCCTACCCTACCCAGTCACCCTTTCTCTTGTTCTGGCAAAGGGCATTGGAGCAATTCTAGTTTGGTTCAAGGATTGAATATTATACTTTGATTTGGCAAAGCATCTCTTGGAGCATATTTGGGGGATGGTTAAGAAGTTTCTTTGGTAATTTCGCAGAAGCAGCGGGTTTCGCAAGCCACAGGGCCATAGGGCCTAATTCTGGAAATTGCGAACTATCCTATGGTCAGCCTATTTTGACCCTCTATAACAGCGAATACTCTAGAAAAGTTTATTCGGATTATTGAAGACAGCAAGGGCTCGGGGTTCAAGTGGAAATGATTTAGCTGAATTCATAAAACTTAGTCTCACTGGATTTTAATTCATTTGTAGTTAGTAAAACAACATTTCTGATTGGTTTCAGTACCCTAGAATTTGATATTGCACTCTGAAGTACACTGGTGGTTCTGAGTGAAATCTGCAATATGATTAAAAATTTGATGTTTGTAGTTGCTAGAATCTAGATGGTTGATGCTCGAATACATACATATATACGTATATATATATATAGATGCTTTTGAGACGCCTCACTTCCAAAAAAATATGCTTCTTAGACGCTTCACTTCCAAAAAAAATTGGAAAATCATGCTTCCAATTGTAATGTCCCCAATGGATTAATTGCCCCAAGAACAAAGTAGCTATCAACCCCCGTAGGCTATAGTCTTTGATAAAGGGGAAAACCCCAAATTACCCAATGTTTGGACAACATGGAGTAAGTTTTGAGGCAGCTGGAGCAAAAAGCCCAAAGTTGGTGGTTGCCACAAACCCCCTCAATTAATTAAGAAGGAGAAACACCCACAAGGAAATCTATAAGCACAAGAGAGTTAGAATCATTTGGGCATGACTAAATGGGATTGATTTGTCTTTGTTTTTCTTTGAGCCTAAGGCTCTAAGGGTTTTAAGACCCCTTTCTCTTCCTTAACTAGTTTCAGTGGGAGGTGATCCCACCCTACCCAGTCACCCTTTCTCTTGTTTTGGCACAGGGCATTGGAGCAATTCTGGTTTGGTTAAAGGATTGAGTATTATACTTTGATTTGGCAAAGCACCTCTTGGAGCAAATTTGGGGCATGGTTAGGAAGTTTCTTTGGTAATTTCGCAGAAGCAACGAGTTTCGCAGGCCGCAAGTCCATGGGGCCTAATTTTGGAAATTGCAAACTATCCTATGGTCAACCTATTTTGACCCTCTGTAACAGCGAATACTCTAGAAAAGTTTATTCGGATTGTTGAAGACAACAAGGGCTCGGGGTTCAGGTGGAAATGATTTATCAACTCGCTGAATTCATAAATCTTAGTCTCAATGGATTTTAATTAATTTGTAGTTAGTAAAACAACATTTCTGATTGGTTTCAGTACCCTAGAATTTGATATTGCACTCTGAAGTATATTGGTGGTTCTAAGTGAAATTTGCGATATGCTTAAAAAATTAATGTTTGTAATTACTAGAATCTAGATGGTTGATGCTCGAATATCTATATATATATCTATATATATATATATATATTAGATATACATATATATGCTTCTGAGATGCTTCACTTCCAAAAAAAATTGGAAAATCATGCTTCCGATTGTAATGTCCCCAATGGATTAATTGCCCCAAGAACAAGAAGCTATCAACCCCCATAGGCTATAGTCTTTGATAAAGGGGAAAACCCCAAATTACCCAATGTTTGGGCAACATGGGGTAAGTTTTGAGGCAACTGGAGCAAAAAGCCCAAAGTTGGTGATTGCCACAAACCCCTCTCAATTAATTAAGAAGGAGAAACACCCACAAGGAAATCTATAAGCAAAAGAGAGTTAGAATCACTTGGGCATGACTATATGGGATTGATTTGTCTTTGTTTTCTTTGAGCCTAAGGCTCTAAGGGTTTTAAGACCCCTTTCTCTTCCATAACTAGTTTCAGTGGAGGTGATTACCCAATCACCCTATTCTCTTGTTTTGGCACAGGGCATTGGAGCAATAATGGTTTGGTTCAAGGATTGAATATTATACTTTGATTTGGCAAAGCATCTCTTGGATCAAATTTGGGGCATGGTTAGGAAGTTTCTTTGGTAATTTTGCAGAAGCAGCGGGTTTCGCAGGCCCCAAGGCCATAGGGCCTAATTCTGGAAATTGCGAACTATCCTATGGTCAGCCTATTTTGACCCTCTGTAACAGCGAATACTCTAGAAAAGTTTATTCGAGTTGTTGAAGATAGCAAGGGCTCGAGGTTCAGGTGGAAATGATTTATCAACCAGCTGAATTCATAAAACTTAGACTCAGTGGATTTTAATTAATTTGTAGTTAGTAAAGCAACATTTCTGATTAGTTTCAGTACCCCAGAATTTGATATTGCACTCTGAAGTATACTGGTGGTTCTGCATGAAATGTGTCCATTGTTTTTGTGGGCAACCAACGCTAGCTTATTGTGGTTTGACAAATACTCATATTACTATCAATAATATGGAACAGTAAAAGTTGAAGTACTCTCATAATTGCATTGTATCATTGATTAGATTTGTTATTGGGTGCCCTGGCTTACTGAAGTGTGATTGAAAGATTATAGTATTGTTGAAGAATTTTATATCTGTGGATTGCCTATTATTATATGAATGAATAAACATGTTCTATTGTTGATTTCTTGGGAAGTTTAGATCAACGTAAAACCCTAAGGAAGAAATTACCCCGGGTCATAACAATGGTATAAAAGTTGTGCATCCCGCCAGCTTGTGAGTGCATGAGCTTTGTACGCTTCCAAAAGATACTCGCAATGTCACAGTAAGAAGAAAAAGGAACACCCATCATTCAATTATGGTAGACAAACTAGGGCAAGGAGGACAAGAGCCTAGTAATCTCTTGCAGGCGATAGTCCATGAGCAGTACTGAATCACCAATATGTTAATACAAGGGCAGCAGTAACTAGCCCAAGGCCAACAACAAATGACACAGCATATTGTCCAGGCTATAAACAATTTGGGTAATAATGGTGTAAATGTTGGTAATAGCACTGTTACACAGTAATTTGTCACCGTTTGTCACCGTCCCTGTTACCCCTCTCCTGCACCTTGGAGGACGCATTCCGGGACTTGTGAGAAGTGACAAGACTTGAAACCACTTGC
>APFE031245077.1:182198-215314 GCA_000404065.3 Pinus taeda | reverse complement strand
GGGCAAAGTTTTTAACAAATCAATTTCCGAAAGTTCTCTCCAACTCATTCACCAATTGAATCTATGTTAGGTGAGGATGGTTTGGCTTCGAATCTCCTTGAATGGGAAGTAGTTTGCCACCCTTCCATGGAAGTTTCCAAGTGATGAAGCCAAATCCATGATTGTTGTGATTGATCTTATCTTTTCCTCTTTCATCTATAAAAGTTTGTCTCCATGCCTTGAGCAAGCTAGTAGTGGTAGTGGTAATTATACTGGTGCTGAAAGGAAGATATCAAGAGATTAGAGTTACAAGAGCCTTCTTTGTGTCCATAAGGCTTAACCTAAGTGAGGAGATCTTGTTACCAAAGAGAGAGAGGCTTGTCCCTCATCCCTTCAAGCTTTGCAAAACTTGTGTAGCTGAGCACTGAGCCAAAGGAGGACTTGACATCAGGACACTGGTTGTATTCTCCTTTGTTGATCATTAATAATAGATGACTATCATTATGGTTCCACTCTCATTGTTGTAATGATTAATGTTGAGTTATATCCTTCCTGACTGATGTATAATTGCATTTATTAGATTTCACGCTTGCGTTTGTGTTCTCTTTGTGTGCAGGTGTCCATTCACGAGGATAGTGGAGGACTGTGACCGGCCAAGGCCAAGGAGAGTGGGCGACATCTCTTCTACGAACGAAAGCGTTGGAATCCAAGTAGGTCTTCATCACCTACCTTTCATTTGCAATTAGGAACTTGCGTGGTAGCATTGTTTGATTGTTCCTAGACCCGTTCTAGGCTAGTAGGGATCACCTCTATCCATAGAGGGGATTTACCTCTCCAACAAGCACTGGTGTTAAAGGGAGCAACAGCGATAATCCTGGTTCATCCAATGTTGTTGGTCAAGCAAACAATGGGGTGACTAGTGGAAAAAGTCACAGACCCTTACTTTCGAAATTTTTAGATAATCAGCCACCTGCAACCCAAGGAGCAACAGAGCAGGATGGACTCTTTAATGAGTACTTTCGAGAGTATGCAACACCAGAAGAAAATATATGATCAGCTCTATCTTTTTGAGAATATAGCAACATCAAATACAAAATAGGCCCCAAGAATGACAAAATCGGGATTTAACGCGCGAGGTAGTAAAGTTGTCCATCCCCTCTTTTGGTGGGTCATCAAAATGCTCAGCAAGGGTTTGGGTACAAAAGTTGGACACATATTTCCGACTTAATCCCATGCTGGAAGCAGACACTATCCAATTTGCCATTTTACATTTGGAAGGGGAAGCGCATGAATGGCGGTACCATGGACTAGTCACCTTGGGACACTCCAGCATAACATCCTATATGGACTTCACCCAATAATTGATAGAGCATTTTGATCAAAGGGATCCAGACATACATTTCAGAGAATTTGCACAAATCAAACATACAAGGACACCAGATGAGTAAATTGTAGAATTCGAACAGATAGTAGTCATGGTCACAGACCTCTCGGAAGATGCAGGTCATGCCCTTCATAGTATTGAGTTTCTAGTGCAATTAGGGTTAGCACAACATTTCTGAAATTCTAATAATTACTTTTGATGTAGATCCTTTTAACTTATTCCAATATATCATTTAGCAATTATACTTCAGAAATTCAACAGTAAAGAACAGTAGTGATCACGATGCACAAAAGAGAGACAATATTTACCCTAGGAAAACCCACTATGGGAAAAAAACCCAGCAACCTCTTCAATAGAGAAATTATTCTTGTTCAATGAGAGACACACCTAGACCTATGGTCACACCTAGTCTTCTCCTCCAAGTTAAGTCACCCAAACTGATCCTACACTTCCAGAATTTCGGCCCTCCTATAATAGCCAATTGCCCTAGAATTTCAACCCTACAGCAGTTGCCCCAGTAACTAGAAAATTTCGGTCCACTACAACAATTGCCCTAGAAAATGTGAACCACAGAGACAAAGAGATCACTTCACATGTGCGAGTTGCTAGAGAGAGAGGAGAGAGAAATGTTGGCCTTCGTTTTCATCCTTCTTGCCCTTCACTCACCTGCCCAAAAACTGTCTTGTGAGAGGAATGTGAATTGCCCAAGTGAGGAGCTCGAGCTGCCTTTATATAGTCGTCTCTCTAAGGTGAATGGACGTGTCTCTTGGCCAGGGCCGACTTGACTTAGAGGGAAGCCAACTTGTCACTTCTTGGAACCAAAAAGATTCATTTCAAAAATTCAAATTTACATCTTTTAAAAGTCGCGATGGGACTTTGACTCAAAATAAATTTTCCTTTGACTCAAGCATTTGTAAATATGCTTTACAATGATAAATACAATACATCATGTGACCAAAAGTCCATTATGAAGGTCGACCATAGTTACAACTTACAATTCAACACTCCCTCTTAACTAGGGAGGTATTCTAGTCATTGTCATAGATGTTCTCAAATTGAACAAATTTCTCTAAAGAAAAGGTTAACCATTATTACTAGCATCATCATATCTATCATCAGCGTCTGTTAGTGGCCATATATGTGGCGTACCAAACCCATAGCAATGTCATCAGCATATCAGAACTCACTCCTCCATAGTGATTGGTCCTTGAATCCAATGGCCATTACCTAGGCCAAAAATGTTGAGACCCTCAACTAGCAAGCACTCACTCACCCTTCCTGGTGAGCACACTTTGGGCCAAGACCTCACTCAACCCCTTGCTAGTTGGTGATCAGGTTTAGACGTTGAACAGGACCTCACTCCACCCTATCCGGTGTGTGATCAAGATCTAGGACCTCACTCCACCCTTCTGATGTGTGATCAGGGTCCAGATGCTGAAGGACCTCACTCCACCATGCCTAGTGTGTGATAAAGGTCCAAGACCTCACTCCACCATTTTTGGTGTGTGATCAAGGTCCTCCTCCAAGAGACACTCACTCAACACTGCTAATTGAGCCCTTTGGGTCCCTTGGACCCATTCTCCCTTTCGAGAGAATGTCCATCCGTGCTGCAGAGAAATCAGCGCTTCCTCTCAACAAGAAGGGTGATCTCCACGAGCACCAACTTGTCTCTGAAGTACACGAACTTGTCCCTCGGCAATAGCTTCGTCAAAACATCAGTTGTTTGCTCATCGGTGGAGATGTGCTCAAGCCTTATTACTCTACTTGGCACCATGTCACGGATGTAGTGGTACTTGATCTCAATATGCTTCGACTTGTCATGGAACACACGATTCTTTGAAAGCTTCACACATCTTTGACTATCAAGTGTATCATTGTCAGTTCCAACTCTTGGTCGAACAATTTTGCAAACAACCTTCAGAGCCATACTACTTCAGTACAACCCTCATTGGCTATGATGTACTCTACTTCAACATTGCTGAGTGCAATCGACGTCTGCTTCCTACTCATCCACGATATCATAGTGGATCCCAAACTGAAACATACTCCCAATGTACTTTTCCTGTCTTCAGCACTTCCTACCCAAACAAGGTTTGTATATCCCTAAAGTTGTACATCCTTGTTTACAACATACCTCAAGCCATAGTTTATTATACCATGCAAGTATCTCAAGATGTGCTTTGCTGCAATCCAATGGTCGTGTCTCGGTTCTACCTGAAACTGGCTTGAGGTGTTCACAATAAAGCATATGTCTGGCTTGGTGACCAAATATGCCAACATACAAATCAGTGGTCGATATATAGTTGGATCTACCAATCTAGATTCGGAGCCTCTTAACCTTTTCAAGTTAGTTGCCATAAGAGTTGCCATGGATTTGCAATCCATCATACCAAATCTCTGAAGGATCTCTATTACATACTTTCCTTGACTAAGGAAGACTTCACCAGGTTTATGCCATACTTCTAATCCCAAGTAAAAGTGCATCAACCCAAGATCCTTCATGTCGAACTCAGAAACCTATTGTTTCTTGTTGCACTGAATGATAAAAGGCTTTGCACCTAACAGAAATAAGTCATCAACATATAATAATAGGATCACAGGTGCATTCTTCACAACCTTAAAGTAAGGGCTTGGATCAGCTTCACTCTTGGTAAATCCCAATAGTTGTTAATACGAGCATACAAGCTCTTGGAGTTTGCTTGAGTCCATACAATGCCTTCTTCAACCTACAAACATGAGACTCCTTTCCATATACCTGAAATCCTTGTGGTTGTTCTATGTACACCTCTTCCTCAACCACGCCATTGACGAAAGCAGTCTGTTGGTATTATGGCTAATTTGTTGTCCTTGATGGCAACCTACTTGATAAAGATGTCAACATTATAATAATAGGATGTTTATGCATAGTGATACAGATGCTACAAGTGATATGGACAAAGAAATGCTAGTTCAAACACAGATGGATGGTAAAGGTAAAGTTTGAGAAGTACACGCGGGTCCTGAGAAGCAACGTTGCATACATACACAGGTATTGTGAAGAAAAGTCGCATACAGAATCTGCGTCATGGTAATCTGGACACCAAGGGCCTTTACCATGGTATTGGCCCATAGTAATGAATGCGACAATGATTATTTGATTCTGTCAAAGAATACCAATGGCATTAGTAAGGGATTGGCCTGAGGTATTGGCTAAGGCTAAAGTTATACAAGGAGATGGAGATCAAGGTGTTATGTGTGCAAGTAATGAGCTTTACATATGTGATCTGATTTGGAATAGATGTGCACCAGGGAGCAAGGAGAAGACTCAGATCTAAAAGATCTGGAAGTATGTTGACATATAGGCTTGATTGATTTATTTATTGCAAATGTCTAAGTAGCTAACATTGATGAAATTGTGATGATGGTAATACTATGATTTAAATGAATTATTCAAAAGTCTCTAGTATTGACAGTAAAGGTTGCAGAAAGTGAAATTGTGTTTGCAGAAAAAGTTTTTCAGATCTCGCAGGTATGTTTGGGAATAGTCGCGTGCATACACAGATCCATATCTGTAGGGTCGTGTATATATTCAAAGATGAAGTTTGTTGTATGTTGAAATCTGTACGCGGGTATTATGCATGGTAGTCGCGACATACACTGATATGTTTTGTGAGAGTTGCATATATATACTAGGGTTTTGCAGTATGGCTTGTTTATGACATTTGATCAGTTATGTTATGTTTGTTGTTGTCTATCAATGATGTTGCTATCATGATAATTTGTGCTTGACAGTATTCATTGGGTTGAATGGAATGTTGATTATTGATGATGCTACAGTATGGTGATCTGTAATTGGTTCAGTGACCTGTGATTGATTCAATACAAGATTTAGTGGTTGTTTTGGTATTAGAGTGACTCAAATTCAATTGTCAGTGATTTGCGATCTATAAGCAGGCATGGTATAAAGGAAGTGCATATATATGCGGGTGTACTTCAGAACAATAACGTATACATTCTAATGTATGCCTAATCACGGTTTGCAAGAACAGCACTATGTTTTTGTGATGATTAATAGTATATGGTTTGGTATATTGATGAATGGTTGATATCTGATATGGATTGGTTTGATCTGGTTGCAATGGTTGATTGAGATTCAGTTCAGCGATTGATGTTACAGTGATTCAGTGGGTTCAGAGAAGTATTCAGTTTGGTATTGAGCTTAATGATGGGTGTGGGTCCAATCTGAAAATATGATGAAAGGTGGCCAACAGGTTTTGATGTTTTGAGTCAGGTGGATCCAGTATGAAATATTATGAAATGGGGTCCACAAGAGGTGTTGAGGGTTGGAGCCATCAATGAGGGAGTCAAAGCTTCCTTCCAGTGGTCGCTGGTAAATTTGTGCAGGGGGCAGGTGCTCCTTTCCGGTAGGAGCCAGTAAACAATATTAGGGGGTTGGAGCTCCCTTCCAATGGGTTCTGAATAATGAGAGAAGGTTGTAGCCTTCTGCAAGTGGGTGTCTGCGTACTGGTAAAAGTCAACGTCAATACAAGATTGTAAGATCTTTTCCTTTATAATAAAAGAAGAAGACAGAGAC
Source organism: Pinus taeda (assembly GCA_000404065.3). Lineage (NCBI taxonomy): Eukaryota > Viridiplantae > Streptophyta > Pinopsida > Pinales > Pinaceae > Pinus > Pinus taeda. The sequence goes on along the minus strand of APFE031245077.1, from coordinate 209,378 downwards.
AACGACAACGATGGTTTTCTCCCACATTGGGTTTCCACCTAAAAATCCTGGTGTTTATGTGGGTTTATATGTTTCTTGTGTAGTGATGATCTATCTACTCTTTATTGCTCATGGTTTCTGCTTAATGAATGACTAATGAAGTAATGATGCACTGGTTAAGGATGAACAGTTGAAGAAATATATGAAAAGTTAATTAACTGGATATATGTTATTTGCTTTTACTGAAGTCGCGTACATACGTTGGTTGCATGAATGACAGTAGCATATACAAATCAGAATATGAAATGAAAAGTTTAAAGCGAATTAAAATACTAATTCACCCCCCCCCCCCAAGTATTTTTCCCAACAACTGGTATTAGAGCAATTCCCTCAGAAGAAGCTTGATCACTTAAAAGGAGATCCATCAAGTTGGGTAGTCAAGAAAGAGCATTTTCTATTAAGCCACCTTTGTTTAATAGAACTAACTTTGTATTTTGGAAAGTCAGAATGAAAGCATTTTTGCAAGCACTTGGAGCAGGATGTATAGGCAATTGTTGAAGGTGGATATCAATATCCAACCTCTATTCCCACAAATATTGCACGGAAGAAACAGTATGAAACCAATGCAAAGGTTGTAAATGCCATATTGGGAAGTTTGGCGGAATCTGAGTTCGTGAAATTCATGTAGCTGAACATCGCAAAGGCAATGCGGGATAAGCTTAACCAAAGTTATGAAGGTGACACCAAGGTAAAAGGTGATAAACTTGAAACGTTTAGAATTCAGTATGAGACCCTTAAAATGCATGATGATGAAAGCATTGCAAGTTTTTCCTTGAAGTAGACAAGATTGTTAAGTCAATGAGAAATCTTGGTGATGAAATAAAGGATGTTACTGTTGTTGAAAAGATTTTAAGATCACTAACTCCAAAGTTCGATTCCAAAGCCTCTTCCATTGAAGAAATGCAAGATTTGACGAGTCTCATTATTGAACAACCCCATGGGACCCTAACAACTTTTGAGATGAGAAAAGGGGGTCCATCAAATATGAGAGAAGCAACTTTCAAAGCCACATATAAAGGGAAAGAAAAGGAAAATCCTAAGAAAACTGGTTACATTTCAGACGAAGAAGAAGCAAATTTTGTGAAGAAACTCCAAGTAGGAACTGGTAGGTTCAAACATAAGCTTCCTTTTAAATGTTTTGCTTGTGGAAGACTGCGTCATTATGCCGCTAAATGTCTTTATAAAGAAAATCATGAGAAAGAGAAGAATGTTCCAAAGAGGAATGTTAAAAGAAACTTTGATAGCAAGAAAAGTTTTTATACTCGTGAAGATAGTGAATATTCTTCCAATAATGAGGATGATGAATCAGATAAGGATTATCCGTTATTTATGGCATTCGAAGAACAATATGTAAATAAATCTGATGATGTCCTTATGGATGCTCTAGAAGAAAGTGATAGTGAATGTTCTTTCAATAATGAGGGTGATGAATCAAATCAAGGTTATTTGTTACTTATGGCTCTTGAAGATCAATCAATTAGTGAATTAGATAGTTGTAAAGAAGATGATTTATTAAAAACATTAAATGAAATTGACAGACTCAATAATGCAAACAAAGAACTCGAAATAAAAGATAGTCTAATCAAGGAAATAAACATGTTAAGAATGCAATTGGAAGCATCCAATAGAAGAACAGAAGTCTTAGCAAAACAACTTCAGGAAAAGGAAATGCATTGTGAAAAATTAGAATCTGAAGTTATGACTCTAAGGGAAGATTATGAGAAAATCAACAAATGGGTAAAGGCATCTGAATCACTAGAGAAGATTATCAATGAACAACATTCTCCTCTAATCAAGACAAGCATTGGATACAACACATGGCTTTAGATTCACAATTTAATAACAAGAACAGCCAACATGAGGTTTTTCAAAAGAAAACTTAATCAAGTCACACATCTGAAAGAAAATATCCTGGATCAAAGTAGAGATCAGTTCCTAGGCATAAGGGTTGGGTTCATGGATATTGTTTCTCTTGTAACAAGTTTGGGCATGGCCATTGATTACAGGTCAAGCATTTGGAATGGAAGCAAAAGATGGGATAAGTTCCAGCACATGATTAGAAATTGCAAACAGATTTAGAGGAAGAAGGAACATCAATGAAAGACATAAGGAAGATTGCCCCTACTACAATCCATTGCTCTTAAAATCACACTTCTATCAGTGACTGCAGAAGTAAATGTGAGGTATGTAACCTCATGGAAAGCAGGTGATGATTATCAAGTCCACAAGATTAGAGATGTATGATCTTAGGGGGAGCTACGCATGTGTATCTTGATGTTTGATATTCTTTTGGTGATGCTTATATTACTGACACTGCATTTGACAACGTTACAGTGATCAGGAATAGACATGTCATGTTCAAGGGGAGTTGTAGTTATGAAAAATCCACAGTTTACTTTTTGTACACGGATCGCATGAAGGACAGTCACATGTATATGCGAGTTTTGATCTAGACAGTCATGTATGTTTATCTGAGATGAAGAAACAGTGGGACAGACTCAAGGGAGCTCTTGATATGCTTTAATCAGTTATTATTGGTTTTTTGGTTCTAATATTGACTTGCTACAAATTGTCCTTGTGTTGCATAGGAATGATTGTTGGTTCATGATGGTTCATGAGTTGTTGCAAAATGTTATTGATGTTGTGGTTCTTTGATGCACTTGTTGATTAATGAGTTGGATATGATCATATTTGATGATGACGAGTTGGCACAGGTTCAAGGGGAGCATCTTCTATGCTTCAAATGGTGCATTGTTGGCATTATGATTGCTCGAGTACTTCTTGTTGCGTGATGGGTTTATGATGAGTACATATCATTATTGATGTTTAGTTGTTGTTGTTGTTATTGGTGAAGATATATATGTTGTTGTCATTATGCCATCAATGATGCATAGATTGCATGTGGTAAAGATATAGATGATGCCTATATATTGCTTGAGCTACATTTGAAAAAGAAAAAGAAAAAAATGTCGTTGTCAAACATTGATAAAGAAGATACATATGTTATGTTCATTAAAGGTGTTGGTTGATGTTGTTGTCGGTCAGTGCTATGATTTGTGAAGGTTCTTTTGTTTGCACATGTACATGCTACCTATGGTGTTGCTGCGTGAGGATTGTGGCTCTTCCAATATATGGAAAGAGCATGTTTACCTTGATGATATGAGGTCAAGGGGATGAGTTGCTGACATAACTTTATTGCACTATCTTATACTTCTTCTACAGTTGCTTGGTGATGCTTGGAAACTTTGCATATTCGGTCACAGGTCGATGATATTGGAGCTACACTGCCTTATCTTACATAACTTCTTAATGATGAAGATGTTCATGATATTGTTTATGTTGCTGCTATCAGATGTTTATGTTGCAGATTCCTATATAGAGAATGACGGTTGTTTATGACTATCATGATCTTGCTACCTCATGGTTGAGATCTCTGGTTTTGGTTATAAATGCCATATCTATCTCTTGATGTAAAGGTCATGTAAAGACCCGTGTTGTAAATCTTTGTAAAATTCAGTCTTATATGGGCTATTGGGGTCAAGTCATTTATGTATGTAATCCCATTATTTTGGGCAATTGATGTAATGTTGAGTCAAATATGTAACCCCACTGTGTTGGGTAATTGATGTAATCATGAGCCATTGGTGATAAGAAAGGTCATAATCGGTTGAGTCATAAAGTCTTGTGCTTTTATTGTGTATCTTTAGAGGGTCCAACATATGCTTAAGGGGAGCATGGCCAGTATGCAGTTTTCATATTTAGCAGATTAAACCTTCAATGATCTTCACTACAAAGGGGGGGAGAAGTCTTCATTCAGCATTGATCACCCCTTTGCCCTTGATGTCAAAGGGAGAAAGAAGCTTAGTGTTTGGAGAAGAATGCTTGGTGAGAAGACTTGGTATTTGCAGGTGTGTTTGCACGTATTTTCAAGTGGTGACCAAACACCAAAGTAGTTGCCATCAAGTCCAAAGGGGGAGATTGTTGGCATTATGGCTAATGTGTTGTCCTTGATGGCAACCTACTTGATAAAGATGTCAACATTATGATAACAGGATGTTTATGCAGAGTGACGCATATGCTACAGGTGATATGGGCAAAGGAATGTCAGTGCAGACACAGATGGACGGTAAAGGTAAAGTTTGAGAAGTACACGCGGGTCCTGAGAAGCAACGTTGCATACATACACAGGTATTGTGAAGAAAAGTCACGTACAAAATCTGCGTCATGGTAATCTGGACACCAAGGGCCTTTACCATGGTATTGGCCCATAGTAATGGGTGCGACAATGGTTATTTGATTCTGTCAAAGAATACCAATGGCATTAGTAAGGGATTGGCCTGAGGTATTGGCTAAGGCTAAAGTTATACAAGGAGATGGAGATCAGGGTGTTATGTGTGCAAGTAATGAGTTTTACATATGTGATCTGATTTGGAATAGGTGTGCACCAAGGAGCAAGGAGAAGACTCGGATCTAAAAGATCTGGAAGTATGTTGACATATAGGCTTGATTGATTTACTTATTGCAAATGTCTAAGTAGCTAACATTGATGAAATTGTGATGATGGTAATACTATGGTCTAAATGAATTATTCAAAAGTCTGTAGTATTGACAATAAAGGTTGCGGAAAGTGAAATTGTGTTTGCAGCGAAAGTGTTTCAGATCTGTGCGCAGGTATGTTTGGGAATAGTCACGTACATGCACAGATCCATCTTTGTAGGGTCGCGTATACATTCAAAGATAAAGTCAACAGTATGTTGAGATCTGTACGCGGGTGTTATGCATGGTAGTCGCGTACATACATTGATATGTTTTGTGAAAGTCGCGTATATATACTAGTGTTTTGCAGGATGGCTTATTGATGACATTTGATCAGTTATGTTTTGTTTGTTGTTGTTTGTCGATGATGTCTCTATCATGATAATCTGCGTTTGACAGTATTGATTGGGTTGAATGGAATGTTGATTAGTAATGATGCTATAGTATGGTGATTTGTAATTGGTTCAATGATTTGTGATTGATTCAGTACATGATTCAGGGGTTGTTTCAGTATTACAGTGATTCAAATTCAATTGTCAGTGATTTGAGATTTGTACACAGGTATGGTGCAGAGGAAGCGCATATATACGCAGGTGTGCTTCAGAACAGTACCGTCTACATTCTAATGTGTGTTTGATTAGGGTAAGAAGAACAGCACTGTGTTTCTGTGATAATTAACAGTATATGGTTTGGTATATTGGTGAATGGTTGTGTATTTGTATGATCTGATAGTTTATATCTGATATGGATTGGTTTGACCTAGTTGCAATGGTTGATTGAGATTCAATTCAGCGATTGATGTTACAATGATTCAGTTGGTTCAGAGATTAAATATTCAGTTTGGTATCAAACTTAATGATGGGTGTGGGTCCAGTTTGAATATATGATGAAAGGTGGCCTATAGGCTTTGATGTTTTGAGTCGGGTGGATCCAGTATGAAATATTATGAAGCGTGGTCCACAAGAGGTGCTGAGGGTTGGAGCCTTCAGTAAGGGAGTCGGAGCTTTCTTCTAGTGGTAGCTTGTAAATTTGTGCAAGGGGTAGGTGCTCCATTCTGGTAGGAGCCGATAAACGAGATTAGGGGGTTGGGGGTCCCTTCCAGTAGGTGTTGGAAAACAACAGAAGGTTGTAGCCTTCTGTAGGTGGGTGTTTGCGTGCTGGTAAAAATTTGCGCCAGTACAAGATTGTAGGATGTTTTCCTTTATAATAAAAGAAGAAGACAGAGATGACGACAGTGGTGGTTTTCTCCCACATTGGGTTTCCACCTAAAAATATTGGTGTTTATGTGTGTTGATATGTTTCTTGCGTGTTTATGATCTATCTCCTCTTTACTGCTCATGGTTTCTGCTTAATGAATGAATAATGAAGTAATGATGCACTAGTTAAGGATAAATAGTTGATGAAATATATGAAAAGTTAATTAATTGGATATATGTTGTTTTCTTTCACTGAAGTTGCATACATACGTTGGTTGCATGAATGACAGTAGTGTATACAAATCAGAATATGAAATGAAAACTTTAAAGTGAATTAAAATACTGATTCACCCCCCCAATATTTTTCCCAACACAATCTTTACATCCATCTGGTGCAGTTTCCATCGCATAGAAGCAGCAAGTGAGATGATGGATTTAATGGAGGTGCACCTAGCAACTAGAGCAAAAGTCTCATCATAGTCTTCTCCCTCTTTTTGAGAGAATCCTCTGGCCACAAACTATGCCTTATATTTGTCGATACTCCCATCTGTAGCATGATTAATCTTGTATATCCACTTGGAATCACTACTGACTTCCCCTCAAGCCTTGGTACAATCTCTCGGACATCATTCTCTATGATTGATCGGTATTCCTCATTCATCGCTTCCTTCCACAACTACTAGCTAGTTGCTCTTCATACGTGGAAGGTTCTTCATCAATGAGTTTTGTCATGAGAGATTCATAGCTGGAGAACCTCTTAGATTTCTTCAGCTCTCTAGATGTGCCATCAAGAGTTGCATGTCCTTCCACCTCTCCCAGTGTGTATCTAAGCCATGTTGGTCTCTTCATGATTTATGGGACTATAACTCGTTTTGTTGGATCATGAGGCCCTTTTGGCCTTCTAGTACATTTTGTAGAGTTTGAGTGCCCTTCTCTTGAGGCCACTTGCAAAGACTTCCTTATGTTGGAAAATTGATTAAGGCAACATATATAAACTTAAGATTTTCCTTTCTTGACATTTACTTGTGATATTAGGTTCTTCTTAACTTGATTATGCTTATGTTCATATCATCAAATAAATGCCAAAACAATGAAAATCACATGAACACAAGATATAGGCTCCATGCTAGGGGAAAACCCCACAACTTGGAGAAAACCCAAAAAAAAATCCACTTCTTATACAATCAGATCAACATGAGACCTCCAAGACCTAAAGACCAAGACAAGAGACTTCTTGCAAGCACCAAATCGGCCCTCCAACCAATCTTCTTCAAGTGAGACAAAGCTACCTAGGTCAACAAGTGTTGACCACACAAAGTAGGCTCAAACAAGACCTCTACCCTTTAGATAAGGTCTGCAATCTTGGCCTGCTAGAACTTAGACATGTGATAACCCTAGTTACCTTCAGCAACTTGCATGTGTGATTAAAACAAAGAAATTTGTGATTATCTTCCTTCGCTTGGACTCTTCCTTCCTTGCAACAAGGAAACCTAGCCTTCTTGCCTTCTTCGCTCTTGTTAACTTATCTTCCATTTCAGACCAATGATGATTGTATATCTCCAAAAGTGAGCTAAGTCCCTTTCTTTATATAGGCTTCTCATGAGGCTAAATTCCTTCCAATGAGGCCGACTTGTCAAGAAGAGAGGCTAACTTGGTCTTGGGAGTCTTAAGGACTTTCTAGACTTCAAAATAAATTCATTTCTTGATACATAATGCCTGAAAGGGTCTTTTTACATTTGAAAATGACTTTACAAGTCTTAGGAGCATTCAATGGATGCTTGACCTAATGACAAATGACCTTGAGCATGAAACCCACTCTTTTACAAAATTAATATTTTCTTCTTTTACATAAAATATAAATTGATACAAGTACATAAATAATTATGAAGACTAAACTCAGTTACTTTTCCAACACTCCCTCTTAACTAGGGAGGTATTCAAAATTGTTCAACTGGTACAAGGGCAGTACCCACTTTAAAAAGCTCTTATAAAAAGAGCACGTACAATGCTAGGGATCTAGATACCATCTAGGCTAACTGCCAAGGTATCAACTCATTTAAGTACCATCTAGGCTACCTGCCAAGGTACCATCCCAATAGGGATACATGTTAATTTTAGGTACGTTCTATGCTGAGAGCAGATTTACTTCAATTTTTCATATTAGCTCAATATCAATTCCAAATTAGCAATCACATTTAGCATGATAGTAAAATGCAAATAGAACATAAACATAGATCGCAGAAAACAAGCCAAGACAAGAGGACACAAGATGTGGCACCAGCGGACAAACCCTAATGTGGGGAAACCCTTGATCAATTCTTCTTATGTTCTTCAATAGTTCAGCAGAGAGAGAGATAGTACATATACATCATAATTCAACATTTTGACTTGGCAAAATAAGAGCAGAGATCTTTCAGTAAGAAGATAACACATGAGGTAGTTGATCTGAACACAGGTGATTCCATCACCATGTTGCACCCATCACTGTGCTACACTTCATTACACCATGTTGCACCATTCATGATCACTATGTTGCACCCAACAGTGTGTTGCATTAACCATACTGCATCCAACAATGTGTTGCATTCATTGTCACCATGCGGCACCATCATACCATGTCCATCATCACTGTGTTGCACCATCACACCATGTCCATCATCACTGTGTTGCACCATCACTGAACTGTACCTCATCATGTTGTTACCAACATGTTGCTCTTCATCATCATTATGATGCTACTATACATTGTGCTACACTACTGCACCATGCTACTCCATGCACCATACTGCACTACAATACCGTATCCAATTACCAGCCTTAGTTGCTTCCTATGGCTTGCAACCTAGTAGAGCAGCTAGGCCATAGTAGCAGACTCCTTCAATAGGTCAAACGAATAGCTTCTCCTTCAGTCCTCTAATGTCGAGACAACTGCTCTCAAACATACATAATTCATGCCTTAGAACAACAACCTTTAACTACTGCTGCTAGGCTTCTTTGCACAGCGAATTAGGGCTTCATTAGACTGAGATTAGGGCCTCTTCTAGGCCTCCTTGCAGCTGTGTATAGGGCTGCTTAAATGAGTCTAACACTCCCTTTTAGACATATGGCTAGTCTTCTTAGGACAGTGGATTAGTATCATTGTTGGACCTATGATAAGGGCTTTAGAACAGCAGCATAAAACACTTGTTAGCATTGCAGTTAGGGCTTGCTAAAAGGCCTCCCCTTGCTGCATCCAAACCCTTAATGAATGCGACCTAGGACAGCGTATTAGGGTTGAGATATAGTTGTAGTTAGATCTCCTTTAGGGCTTAGGTAAAGGTACCTCCTTGCCTGCGTTAAAGTAGCTTCCTTTGTTGTGTATTAGGATAGCGTTTAGACTTCTTTTGGACAGTGTTGCGAGGCATGTAGAAACTCCTTCCTTGCTGCTAGGATACCCTCATCTTGACTGCATATAAGATAGCATAGATGCCTTTTCCTTTTGACTGTAAGTAGGGCTAGGGTAATTGTTAAGTTATGGTATGTTCTATGCTTATAACAATTTACTTCTTTTTCTTATTATATTCCACAGATTAGCAATCACATGTACATAAAGTAAAGCGCAGATAGAACATTAACATCGACAGAAAACAAGCCAAGATAAGAGACACAAGATGTGGCGGCTAGCCAGGGACAAACCCCACAATGTGTGGGGAAACCCTTTGATCAAATCTTCTTTTATCTTCAATAATTCAGCAGAGAGAAATAATACAATAAATCTGATTCATATCAGCAGCATCAGCATTAGCAGTTTCATCATCCAACTAGGGCAGATGATATCTCACAAACCGACCGTCGTATCGGCTTGATTCCACCACCAAAAGTTGTGGCTTTCAGAGGGGGTTCAGATGAACCTACAGAGCAGTTCAGATGAGGAGATCTTCTAGTCCACACAGGTCAAACTTTACTTCTGCAGTTGCAGCTTCAATTTCGGCAACTCCTGGCTTCAAACTAGGGCAGTCGATATCTTGCAAACCGTCCATCGGATTGACTTGATTCCACCACCAAAAGTTGCAGCTTTCAAAGGAGGTTAAGATGAACCTACAGCGCAGTTCAGATGAGGAGATCTTCTAGTCCACCCAGGTCAATCTTTACTTCTGCAGTTGCAGCTTCAGTTTCAGCAGCTTCCGGCTTCACGTCTGAGGGAGAGACCCTTTTCTGCGCAGTAGAGAAGACTCTTTTCTGCGCAGTAGAGAGAGAGAGATTGATGAGATGAGTGAGTCCAAATGAGGAAAAGTCCTCCTGTATTTATACACAATGTTGGTGTTTGAATAGATGCGACTGTTAGGCTTCTGAGCCTACATGAGTTGTAGGTCGGCTTGATAATAATTCCATAATCAAAATAAATTCATATCTCCATGAATACTTATCGGAATCGGATGATATTTATATCAATCCTACACCTCTCGACGAAAGGAATCTAATAAAAATATTATCAACCATGAATAAGATGACCCACATGAAGTTTTTCCCTGGTTGCCAATTTTAAGTGACTGGTAATCAAGCGACTTTCTAGCATGTTCGACGTCAACACATCTATTCACATGTTAGAATCTGTACTTTGATTGGGTCGCGTTGGAGCGCAAGACCCTGGACTCAGATCACACAAGTCTAGGTTGCGAAATGGTGTGACATGGTTATGATGATATGCATGTCTCTTTCAGATGGCTGGTTGTGACCAGACCATGAGTTATCATATGTGATCCTTCTCATTATTGGATGGCTGCGATCATACCGTGGTTTCATAATGATCCTCTTTGACGGATGGCTGCACCCATACTTGGATCCATTTACATGATCATTCTATGGATGGATACATCCATACCATGATTCATGTATCATTTGACAGAGATATCAGTTTATGTATATGTATTTGTACTTGCTTGCAGGTTTTCCGATGGCAGACTGGTTCCCCACATTGATTTATAAAGCATTTCATCCCTCAATCCAGCTCGGCCTTCACGCTTTAGGGGGCATCTGTTACACAACATTTTGTCAGTGTCCCTGTAATCCCCATTCCTTGATCCTGGAGGACCTCTACAGTGAACCCCGCATGCTTTTCCTTCATAAAGAAACTCCCATTGTGTCCCTCTTCATGAGCAAGTCAATTCCCTTTTTCACCATTTCCCTTGAAACTTCTGTTTTGCCCAATTTACTAGACTGATGCTAATGACCTTTGTCTTCCCTACACCGATGTGCAGAGATCAGCACTATTCCTCGTTCCGACCGGTGCGATTGAGCTATGTTCCAGTTGTGCCGGTCCTATTTTGGAAAGTTTTTTAAATTTGGAGCCAAAGCTTCCAACTCTAGAAGCTTCGTAATGAAAGTCTAGTAAATGGTTTGGCCAGATGGGGTCGAGGATGTCAGTTTGGGCTCCTTTCCCCTCTAATGATGGAACTACCTCAAGGGATAATTCCTCTTCCCATGAGAGTAGGATCCATCTCCCATCCATTTTTCCTATATAAAACTCCCTTCTTCCCAAGCACAAGCTAGTGTTGATATTGGTATGCTTATGCTATATGGTTTGGAGTAGACAACAAGCTATTACTAGTTGTAGTTATCTAGTTGTGTGAGGGAGAAGTGTGATTTGGTTTGGAGTGAAGCCTAAAGGGAAGAGCCTTAAAACTGTTGTTTCTTGAGGCCATCATGGAATGATAGCAGAAGTGTGTGGGAACCTGGTCTTGTCAGAGGAGGACTGCAACATCAAGACAAATGGTTGTAATCTCTCTTTGATATTAATATATGCAACTATCGATTGATTTCCTACATGTTTTGTTATATTATACATTCATGGCTTAATGTTTCTTGACTTGTTAAGTAGGTTGAATTGCAATTTGTCTATTGCTTGAAGAAGGAAGTGAGAGATCGCTGGAACGAGCAAGCAAGGGCATTATCAAATAGGACAAGAAGGCTAAGAGGTAGGCCCTCTTATTTGGTTCTAACCTAAGGAAATCTTCCATAGAATGTATCTTTTGTGGCTAGACCCATCATCGGGCTAGAGGAATTCATTCATGTCCGCACTTATAATTTTACCTCACCATAATGGTGTTGTACCACCTAAATATTCAATAAAAATATAGATAGTTAAGCATAAGAGATAAAAAAATATTTGAGGGATTGTTTCATTTGAAGTATTCAGGGGAACTTTTTAGATGGAAGAAATCGACCATCAACAACAATTGGATATGAATAAATGATTTTTATTCATTCGTGTGTATGGAATTGTGGTTGAACTATATTGATTTTTACCTACCATCATTTTTGTAGCCAGTATTTTTAGTCATGTTGTTCTCTAGGTTGGATAATACATGAATCCCTTATTTTGTGTGTTGAAATGGAAGTATGTTAAACTGAACATTGTTAAGGTGACATGATAGTTTATTTTTCTAGTGCAATCTATGCTAACCAAAATACAAACAAAAATCATTCGGAAGAATAAAAAATAATTTTCATGCATGTTGAGAAGTTCATACTAGGGTGATGCGATATCTCAATATTTGTAGGATAACTTAAATTTGATATGCCATGGAAAAGTTAGAGGGATCTAGCCAAGGCATGGTGGCTCCCTAACCCATACATTCTAGAATAAAAAAAGGATAGAGTAGATTTAGTATACTTTATTTAAGCCTTATATTTGCTTTTCTAAGCTTGATTGTTTGTTCATGAGCATCTACAAATTTTACTTCAAAATTGACGGTGTAACCTTCTTCTAGATATGACAGTCTCTTTTGATTGTCTTCATGTTCTTTAAAATATTTTGTATTCATGACTATGGAGGAGACTTCTTTTCGGGGTTTTCAATCACACCTTTTTTACTTTTCCATTCTTTTTATGAGGTCTACCTTCCAGTTGTTAGGCTATATCTGAAGATACCTACTTTGATGCCAATTGTTGGAAATACTGAGAGGGGTGTGAGTCAATATTTAATTATTTTTAACTAATTTTATATTTTCATACATTTGATGCACATAAATCATGAAACACAAATCCTTACATAAGAAACACTTATACAATTTTTATTTGTAATATTTTGTAAACTTCCTTGTACAAAGTAAGCACCAACTTACAACTTTTGTAGGCACCAACCTTCAGGAGATTTCATTCCCCTAGTTGAGCACCAACATGTTTTCGTTGCGGAAACAACCCTCTAAAATTTTTGCCTAAGTCAATTTTGGAGCCTACATGAACTATCTATTCTATTCCATTAGTGTCATCATGTTGTTTTATTTTTTATTTGTGTGATTTCTCCTAGTTTCGCATCCTCCTAAGTCAATGTTTCCTAAGTGTCGTCACCTAACCCTTAGAAGCGCTTGTGTTATCTAGCCCATGGTTAGGTGTACTCATGATTTAGGTGGATATTGGTGGCCACCCGACTATTCCACCTAGACCTCCAGTCAGGTTCATCTGTTTCCTTGTTTATTTCAACATTTACTATTTTTAGCAGTTTTCCAGGTTTTGAACTTCCAGAGTAGTTTTGACCCCCTAAATAACGTTTTTTTGAGGTCTGCAATAGGTCTATTATAATAGGAAAGGGCCTACTATAAATCCTATAGTGCTCAGAGATACCTTTATAACAAGGTATCGTACGTGCCAAACGAAGATAATATGACCAAGTTACGACCCTGGAAAGTTGGCTGCCCAACTAATTCCAACGAGGCCCACAAACTCTTGGTGTTCCATCTCCCAAGGTTAGAGTTTTGGTTGTTTATGGTTTTCCCTTGTTGTTCAATAATAAATAGGCCCTTGAGCCTCATTGTAACACAATTCATAGGCATGCAGCTGCCACATCTCTTCTCAGAGATAAGCTACCATCACCCAAGATAGTTTATTTCCATTATGTTTGGAAGCATATTTCAGTATTTTGATATTAATGAAATGAAGTGTTATTTCTACTGAATCTCTATATTTATGGTTATATTTGTAATTTGTTGCATTCCTATTTAATTTTGGATCAGTGGTATCAGAGTGGTCTTCTCTTTCTCTATTTTTCTTTACATGTCCCCAACAAGGTCAGGGTATAACGATTTAGGGATCACACTGGTTGAACCTTTGCAAGAACAACCTCACAAACCCCGACAACCTCCCATGGTAGAAGAAAAGAAAGATGAGGGGGCAAGAGATACTTTCAAAATATTTCTCGAGGAAGCCCTCGAGCAACAGAGGAACATGATGATGGATAACTTTGCCCATATCCTTCGATGACTACCCATAGACGACGCATCTTCATCCAGCAGCCACTCTGGAGGTGCCACTACTTGTAAGGTACAAGTTAACTTCGATATTCCCATATTTGAGGGCTAGATAGATGTAGACACCATAGATAAATGGTTGAATTTGTTGGAATAATATTTTTCAGTTCATGACTTTTCCAATCAGGAAAAGATTACTTTTTCACTTCTCAAAGCAGCCCCACACGTCAAGGACTAGTGGGAAACCTACTGTGAACAAAAAGATGAGAGGGAATCCTCACTGTTTTCAGCCACACCCACTTGGGATTCTTTTCAACATACCATCAAGGAATAATATTGCCCTGTTGGGAGCTATGAATATAAATACATAAAGTGGACCACGCTATGATAGGGAAGGGACCAAGATGTGCCAAAGTTCACAAATTTTTTCCATACCCTTCACACGAAGCTGGGTATCAAGGATTCTGAGCGACATTTGGTACTTAAGTACCGTGAATGTCTAGACAAGTACATCTAGGATGAGATGGAGTTACTAGACATCTCCTCGCTCGACACGACATACCGATACACTATCAAGATTGAGCAGAAATTTAAACAAAAGAAGAAAGACTTTGGATCTACAAATCTGAAGCAAGGAAAAGGCGCCCCAAAACCACAAAGAAAAGGCCAAAGTCAAGGAGGGGTGACCCAGGATAACTTGCTAAAGCCGCAAGCAAAGAAAAACACCACGAAGACAAAGAAGGACACGGGAAAATGGTGTGAGTTCGATAAGAGCTCCACTCACAACACAAGTGATTGTCAGGCTAAGCAGTTACTGGTGGCTGCGCTGAAGGCTTCCGAATCAGATGCTTGTTCTAACTCTGAGTCAAAACCCGACAAGGGGAATGAAAAACGGAAGTAGATCATTGATGCAGAGCCCAGTGCCACCATGGACACTAGCAATATCCAGAAGAATGCGCTTGAAGATCCAAAGGCGGGGGAATGCATCTTCCACACACAAATGTGGGTGAAGGCTTCTCCGCTATAATTCATTATCGACAGTGGGAGCCAAAAGAACCTCATTTCAGCATAGGTCATGAAGCAATTGGGCTTGCCAACAATATCACATCTACAACCGTACGCCATTAGGTGGCTTCACCAAGGACGAGATCTTCGCGTCAGCCAATAGTGTCGCCTTCCCTACAACATCAAGTCCTTCATGGATGAGGTACTGTGTGATGTTGATACTCTTGAAGTTTGTGATGTATTATTAGGACAACCATACTTGTGGAAGTGAAATGTTGTATATGAGTCTAGACCTCGCTCTGTGATTATTAATTTGGGCAATAAGTTGTACAGGATACTAGAGATAGCCTTGCGTGCTGCCATCTCTTTGATCACTGTAAAGAACTACAGTAAGATCATTTCTCAGACCATGATTTTTTTTTTCCTTATGATTCACCCTCGGGGCAAGAAGAAGGTTGTGGCCATGATTTATAGACAAGGATCCTCCACACAACAACAATAGATGGACAAGGTCATGGAGGAGTATATGGACATTTTCACCTCACCTACAGGGGTACCTCTGCACTATCAGGTCATGCACTCCATCGATCTGACTCTGGGCACGCCGCTACCCAATGGATCGATCAATCGACGTTAGGTTCTGGAGAACGATGAGATCAAGAGGTAGATTCAAGAGTTGTTGTGGAAAGGGCACATCAGGCCAAGCTCATCACCCTATGGGAGCCTGATTGTATTGGTGAAGAAGAAGGAAGGGACCTCGAGACTTTTTATAGACTATTGGGCACTGAACAAGATCAATATCTGGAATAGGTAACCAATACCAGGGATTGATGACCTTGTGGACTAGCTCAAGGGGGCCAAATATTTCAGCAAGATTGACTCGAAGTTTGGTTATCACTAGGTGCCTATCGAACCCTTCGATGTGTGGAAGACTACATTCAAATCCAAGGAGGGCCTTTTCTAATGGTTGGTCATGCCTTTCGGGTTGACAAATGCTCCCGCAACCTTCATGAGATTAATGGACGACATCTTAAGACCCTTCACCAATGCATTCATGATGGTGTATTTAGATCACATCTTGATCTTCAACCAGAGTTGGGAAGAGAACCTCCACCATTTTTGACAGGTCCTTCAATCCCTGCGACAACACAAGTTGTGTGCCAATTTGGAGAAATGCACTTTTGGCATGACCCAGGTTCAATATCTGGGGTACATCATTGATGAGAAAGGTGTGCTTGTGGACCCAAATAAGATAAAAGTCATTTGGGATTGGCCAACCCCAACCATTCTAAACGAGCTCCGCAACTTTTTGGGTCTTACAAATTTCTACTGCAGGTTCGTGTTGGGGTTCTCTCATATCACTTGGCCTTTAAGTCAAATCACCAAGGGTGGAGCGAAAGCAATTTTTTTTTGGTTGAAACCCAACAGAAGGAATTTTCCAAGATGAAGCAATGCCTCTGCTCTGCACCATTGCTCACATTACCAGACCTACAAAAACCATTTGAGATTGAGACAAATGCCTCTGACTATGCTATTAGTGCAGTTCTTACTCAATAGGGTCATCTAATGGCTTACCATAGTGAGGCACTTTTGGACACAGTCAAAAAGTATCCCACTTACGACAAAGAAATGTATTCCATTGTGTAAGCTTTTTGTCAATGAAAAAATTACATTATGGGGATGGAAACGATCATCCACACAGACCAGCAACCCCTGCAATTCATATAGATACAAGGGAAGCTACAGAACGATCACAATCAGAAATGGTCCACATACCTGCAATAGTTCCCATTTGAACATTAAGTACAAGAAGGGAAATACCAATAATGCTACATATTGCCTCAGCCAACCACCAGTCATGGCGTTGATCACTGTGATTGACTCCTGTGGGCACGAGACTTTGAGGTCGCTGCATCTTTACAAGAGCAATCCAAAATTCAGTAGCACATACCAGACATTACTGGAAGGGAAGCAAGTTCCAAATTTTCACCTCCAGGATGCACTGTTATGCCACATGGTACAAATTTGTGTTCCTTCAATCGAGTGTTCCAAGATGATTTGCGAGGTGCACTATAGTTAGATCATTGAACATTTCAGAGTAGAGAAAATAATGGCGGTGCTGTAGAAGTATTTTTATTGGCTGTAACTTTGTCAGGATGTTGGGAAGTACATTAGATCCTGCACCGCTTGCGCCATTTCCAAACCAAACATTAAGAATCAAGGCCTATATACTCCTCTACCTACTCCTAGTCTACCTTGGGAGTCCATCTCCATGGGTCACATGTCGAGCCTTCCTTCTACTAAGCACGAAAATGGCTGTGTTTTCATGGTCATTGACATATTCTCTAAGATGGCCATCATGGCGGCTTGCAAGAAGAGTATCACAACATAGGTCACTGCTAAGCTCTTCTTTTAGAGAGTGTGGGTACACTTTGGGATCCCATAGTCCATTATCTCAGTTTGGGACAACAAATTCCTATGTGCATTTTGGTCAAGTCTCTGGTCGATGTTGGATACCAAACTTACTAAGTCCATGATGTTCCAACCCCAAATTGATGGCCAAACAGAGGTCATAAACAGGATGATCGTACACATTCTATGCATGTACAACTCGAAGCATCCATGCCCATGGGATGAAAGCCTCCCCTATGTCCAGAATAGCTACAACAAAGCTCTACATAAATCAATGGGCCACAACCCCTCTCAGGTAGGGTTGGGATTTTAGCCATTATGTCCCATTGATGTGGCCATACCATTTGTAAATACTCAGGCAGATTTTGCTCACATCGAATCGAAAGCCGACAGGGCTAACAACTTTATTGAGCACATTCAACACATCTACCAACAGTTCCATGATATATTGGATAAAGCCAATGTTAAGTACAAGCAACACCATGATAAACGTCGAGTGTCACACAAGTTCTAGTTGGGTGACAAAGTTTGGCTACATTTGCAGAAGGAGCGCCTCACTGGACCCCACCGCAAGATTTGATCGCTTCGATATGGGCCATACACCATCATGAAGGTTGTAGGGGACAATGCCTTCAAGCTCAACATCTCATCGTTCCTTAGTCTCCACCTAGTGTTCAATGTAGACTGCCTTTGGCTATACTTTCCACCATTGTTGGACACCTCTGACATTGGAGAACCATTCACACCAATAGAGCTAAAATTGGACTAGATGGAACATGACACAACTGGTCAACTCATGGACACACAAATCAAGAACACTCACCAACAGAGGATCCAATTATATCGAGTTGTCAAAGCAGGCCAAATCCTTTACCAGGGCCAGTGGTTCACCAGGGAAGAAGTTCAACATAAATTTCCTCACCTCATGGAGGATCTGCACACAATGGAGACCATTGATTCCTAAGGAGGGAGGACTTATTCAGGTGGATATTGGTGGCCACCCGCCTAGACCTCCAGTCTGTTTCATCAGTTTCCTTGTTTATTTTAGCATTTACTATTTTTAGTAGTTTTTCGGGTCTTAAACTTTCGGAGTAGTTTTGACCCCCTAAACCATATTTTTTTGAGGTCCAAAGCAAGATTGTTCTTGTTTCAAATCATGTAGTACTTGGAGAGACCTTTCCAACAAGGTATCATACGTGCCAAATGGAGATAGTATGACCAAGTTACGACCCTAAGAAGTTGGTTGCCCAACTAACCCCAATGGGGCCCACAAACTCTTGGTGTTCCACCTCCTGGGGTCAGGGATTTCCCTTGTTCAATAATAAATAGGCCCTTTCAGCCTCATTGCAACACAGTTCAAAGGCATGTAGCCGCCACATCTCTTCTCAGAGATAAGCTACCATCGCCCGAGCTAGTTTATTTCCATTATGTTCGTAAGCATATTTCAGTATTTTGATATTAATGAAATGAAGTTTTATTTCAACTTCATCTCTGTATTTATGGTTATATTTATAATTAGTTGCATTCCTGTTTAATTTTGGATCAACTCATAACTTGTATTGTCTTAGAAACCCATCTTTTTTCCATGCACACACTTGAAAAGCAACCAAAAGCACAAAAAAATCAAACAAAAGCAAGAAAAGTTCCCTTTAAGACAAAATCGCTCTTCAGGTTAACAAAGACATGCTCTTATGTCGAGCACACTCCGTGTTGAAGAAGTACACCCTACTTGGGTGCACTCCTTCATGTTGAGCATGTGCACCCTCCTTGAGCGCATTCCTTCGTGATGAAGACATGCACCCTTCTTTACTGCATGTATGAGCCTTCTTGTTGCATGTGGGCACACTCCTAGAAAATCCTTTCACTTGTTGACAAGTAGCGATCATGCATGAAACAATTTTGCAAGTAAACTCTTTTAAATTAACCCAACTAATCATTCATTTTCGTAATCAATCTCATCTAGATTGGGCACACATCTATGGATCAAGAAAATATTTGTCGATTTGCATTATAAGTAAGTTTTTCATGTTGAATCTATTGATTCCTTTCATGATTTCACTATCGATCTTTCTTTTCTTGCTGGGATTTCTTTGTTTTTCAATTTATTTATGAGCATTTATTTTCAATATTTTTTCTGCAAATGTTAATTTACTATCATATGCCAAAAATCTTCATGTTCCTTGACCCTTCACATTCTAACCATGATTGCGACAACATCCATAAAAGCTTGCAAATCATTATTCTTCTCATTTCTCTCATGAAATCTTGTTGTTAGACTTGTCCTTGAGCTTTCCTTTGGCAAAGAACACTTCTAGAACTTGAATCCCGGTCAGCTTTGAAAACTGGGCGAGTTTGCCTCTTGAGTGCACTCCTTCATCATGAAGAATTGCACCCTTACTGAGCACATGAGCATACCACAAAGGCTTGAATGATTTTCCTTCATCCCTTCGACATGCGTTAGTGCACCCTCCTTGCCCTCAAGTGCATGAGCGCACCTTGAAGACTTGTCCCTTTGTCCCTTTGGAGTGCGCCAGTGCTCCCTCTCTATCTCCTTAAGTGCATGAGTGCACCATTAAGGCCTAAATGCCTGAACCTGACTCCTTCATCTCTTTAGAGTGCGCAAGGGTTCCCTTGATGGTTTTTCTTCTCTTACTTGAGTGCATGAGCGCACTAAAAAGCCCTGAATGACCCTTGACCTCTCTTTGTGCTTTGAAAGTGTGCCCTCCTAGTTTGTATGCCTATTTTCTTACGTATGCAAGTGATTATATGTTTTTGTTGATAGATTTACATTCTTGGTTACATATAATGGCTCTTTGTGTATGATTTGGTAAGATATTGCGACATAATTAGTTTCATAAGATAATCTTGTCATCATGAGTGTGCTACCTCAAACAGGTGTTCAAGCCACAAGTATTGTCACCCTTTCATCATCTGTTAGACCCATGCCTCATACACAAAAAAGTGGCCTCCAAAGAAACTTTAGAGGCAAGAAATGAGGAAGCAGTTGAAGTAACAAAGCTGATTATTCCCATTTATGCAGATACACAATGCTTTATTGATAAGTCTACTGAGGCCACATGGGGCAGCATAAAGGACACATTCATGCATAGAAAGATTGTTGAGAACTTGGAACATGTACAAGCATACATAAATATCAAGAAGTCTAGGATGCCTAGGATCACATGTAGATTCCCGATCATCCCTTGTGCAAAAGTGATTAAGTGTATTATCACACACATGGATGACTCTCATTTTGTGCTTCATAGTAAAAGTGGTGGTCAGCTCACCAACTGTTGGGTCTCCAAAATGTCATTCATTTTACCCTCTTTTCCATCACTTTGCTTCAAAATTTTCCATATTCGACAACTCCATATCCATGCAATAAGACCATTGTCATGATCAAATATGGGTTTAGACATGATTTTCGAATACATTTATTTTGGTATTTTGAGAGAATTTATGGTTAAATATTAGAAAAGTAACATGTATTCACTTATCTATAAAAGTTGGATGAGTTTTGTGACATGTGTAGGCATATTTGAAGATTCTAAGACAGTCATATTTGGACTACAAGACTCAAATTCGAATTTCCTCTTCAAACTCTTGAATATTTGAGGAATATTTGAGATCATTGATCAAGCACAATTCTTGGAGAAGAATCATGGAAGTTTTCATAAGTGTCTCCTATCAAAGCTAGGAGATATTTGTGAGAGAATATGAAGATATGCTAATTGCTATATGTCAACACATGGTTGTAACCACGTGAGATTTTTGTGGATATAGGAGAGATTTGTGGATCTACATTTATGAATTAGTTATCTTAGTTTTTGTATAAATAGGAGTTTCTTCTCCTCTCAAAATGTGTGAAACGTTTGGGAGCTATGCTCATGCCTCAATGTAGAGTTTTGGATGTTAAGGATTGGCACTATGATTATGATTGATGTAATGAATACCATTGTTGTTTACTTTGATATGGTTGTGCCTTCATTTGGTGTTTGATCAAGAGTTTTCCCAAATTTTGACCTATCATGCACTTTGGAATGACCACCTAATGAGTATGGGATGTATTATAATGTTTTAATTTTTTAGTTTCTTTATGTTCAATAGGTTAATTTACTCTTAAATTTAAGTTGATTCCTAGCATATATTGTGAAAGTATACTTCACAAGTTCCCGAACCCTAGGTTTGACAATTTAATGACAAGTAATTTAACTAACAATTAAATTACCCAACACCAAATATTATTGTGAAGAAATGAAAACCTACTACAAGATGCTCAAGCCAACATAATATGAAAATACTGACTTTTACACAAGATGGGCTAACCTCGACACAAGTGACATTATCAAATCTTCGTGTCGAGAGTATGCTAAATTTCACCACCACCCATCCACAGTATATCCGACCAAGATTCTTAGATATGTATATCAATATTTGATTTCCATGTGTTGTCGGTTGCATGGGCACAAGAACAATGAGGTTTTTCAAGAAATCTGGATATATATGCTCAGTATGGTGGTAAATCGTGGTATTGTCTTCAATTAGGCAAATATATTATCATTTGAGTTACAACATCATGTGGGGCAAGAAAAATCATCTTTGAGGGTGAACTAGGTGTTAGCACTTGAGATTTCACCTAGGCTGAGATAGACAAACCTCAAAGCTACATCAAACCATTTCACCTCGTAGCTAGCCCTACGAGGTATGAGAAGGCTCTCTCGGGTCAAACTCGGTGGATTTTTCAATAGGATGAGTTGACAAATTAGGAACAAGGATTTTAGGCTAGTAAACTGATAAGGGGGATTGATTTAAAGTTTTTGGGTTTTTTGGTGGCAATTGGAGGGAGTGCAATTCAGGGTGCGGGGATTGAGCTCAGTTTTTGCAGTGGGTCTTTGGGGAAAGGTAGGAGTTTATGCTGATGCCTTTAGCTGAAAGAGATGATCAAGGAAGAAAGAAGAGAGGCTAAAGAGGGCGAACAATGAATTCGAATCCTCTCTAGACAATGGAAAACATAAATTTTAAACAAAATTGAAAGCTGAGCATGGCATGCATGAATTCAAACTTTATCACTTCTTTTGTTTAAATAGCAGCAAGAGATTAAGAAATGGAACACATAAACACACTTACAATAATAGTAGGAAACACACCATCAACATAATAATCCACAAGAATCCACAATGAAGTCTGCAAAACCCTGGCCTTCCTTTTCCTCAAATTGCAGAAAATACAAGTCAAAAATACAATAGCACTTCTCCCTCTAGAGTCCAAACATGAAAATGAGAAAGAGAAGGCATAATATAGAAGGTCTAACCTCTTCCCCCACCTCTAGGGGTCGAGCTCAGCTTCCTAGGAGCTGTTACAACTAATTCTAAATAAGTCACTAGATAATAGGCCAGCACAACAACTTGCCTCTAAAGTTAGGGAGCCTATCCATGCATTAAATATTAACTATTTACATCAAAGAAGCTTCTAGAAGAGGTAAAGAAGAGTAAAAGTATCTAATGCCATGAAATTTACACAAGAATCCATCAATTACATGCCTAAATAATCAACCCAAGTGAAAACTGTACTTAGCTGGCCGAACTGGTCAAAAATTAGCAAATTTTGCTTGACTGGTCGCACCTCTGGCTTGACTAGTCGCACCTTTTGGCAACGCTGTTTGAGGGCCTTCCCGGAGTCCAAATTAGGTGCAAGATAGCTCGTTGGAAAGGTTGGGAAGTCTACTTTCCAACCCAACCGGAATTTTTGAATTTGAAGTTGATTTGACCCCTCAAAAATCAAATCTCCCAAGACTGCTTTCTGCAACTCAAAAAAGGGGCAGAAAGTCAAAATTTGCCTGTATTTTGAGCTTTTGGGTGCCCAAATCTTCACAAAATTTGAAACCCTTCCATAGGCAAGTGTATCTTTGCATGAAAATTCCAAAAATGTAGAGTTTTCCCCGTTCTGAGCTGTCCTCATGACTGGTCGCGCACAGGGTGAGACCACTCAAATGGCCAAAACCTGTAAAATTCCCAAAAATGCCAAAAATGCCTCAAAATTCTCAAAATTTCTTGGGTTTGCTGCTAGGAGGATGCTAATGAGTGTCCTGATGAGTGAGAGAAGCCTCGGCCAAGATACGGAATGGGTTGGTCTTCTTTCTCGTTTTTTGTGCCTTGACTAACTGTACTGGAAACATGAGATTGCCATAGGATAAGCTTGTAAATCTGTCAAAGAGGTGGGCTCCTCTCTCTTATGATGACCACCTTTGCCCCCCCTACGAGGCCTCTGCTGTACCTCACCCTCTGTAGATGATGAATGGTCATCACCTTGCTCATAAGTCTCGGTATCTGACATGGTTTTGGAACAAGATGGGCAAACTGAAGGACAAATTGGACTGCTGCCTCTGCCTGCAAAAGTACTGAACTCTATGCTCGATCAATTTAGCACTTAGGAGGGCGATTTGGCCGATTTAGAGGGTTTCTGGACAAAACAGGTTGAGTGGTCGCGCCCTTGCTCTGAGTGGTTGCGCCCCACCTGAATGGTCGCGCCCCTTAGGAAAATACACTGTAGAAGTGGCGTTGAGTGGTCGCACCCCGCCCAACTGGTCGCGCACCTAGTTTGAGTGGTCGCGCCCCCTGAAAATGACTTCAACTTGTTGCAAATCGCCTCCTTTGACCTCTCACTTGTCTTTGCAAACTCTCAAATGCATAATGAGACTATGTAGAGGGAAATTTAGTCTTTATAGGTCCAAATTTGAAAAAATTAAATCACCAAACCCACTTTCTAATGTGTTTTGCTTTGACAATCACTTTAACACTGTTTTAAGTTCACTTTGCCTGAATTTGTTCTTTTGAGTGCTTTAACTCCATTCTTTTTGTAGGTTGACTATCTGATGGATTCTGGCGAGGAAACCAGGGTTATTGCCAGCATTCTGAAGAATTTTGAAAATTTTCCTTATTTTTTGCAAATTTCACATGACCTTGGGTTTAAAAACAGGGTTTTTAAATCCAAGGTATAAATGAGCTGTACCTGATGAAAAAATATCAATGGAACATATTTACATACCTTCTTCTGGCTTGCTGGGGACTATTAGACCTTTGACTCATGACATTGCAAAGACTTTTGACCAAAACCCTAGACCTAAGACTTGGGATTTCAAGACAAACATAAAACAAGTGTAACACAAGCTCATTTAAATGATATGATCTGATCCAGCAAAGCCAAGAAGGGAACAAAGACTAGCTCCTCCATCAGTTTTATGGCATGCCTAACGGGATGCAAAACTGACAGTGATGAGACACCTACCTATGCATAATGCAAAGAGCTTTTGATCACCGATGGAGGGCTCAAGACCAACACTAACATTGGCTCCAATGGGGATGGTAGCTCCTTGGAGGTGCCAAGAACCTTAGACCTCTGAGAGAGCAGACCAGTGCCTTTAACCATTGGGCGATGGAGTCATTATTACATATGTGACCCAAATTTGGACAACTTTATTGACTTTGACAATTAACTGAAATTTGGACTAACTTTGACAGAAACTGACTCGATGACAAATTGAAATGATAATAAAAAAAAAAACTTGATTCTAACAAATTAACTCAAGACCTAAACTGAAAACTTAAAACTTGATGGCAGTACATAACCACCTAGGTTACAAGACAACATACCATCAAACTATATCATAATGCCAATGTAACCAATCAAGAAGATGGCTTCTTGACTGATTCTCCCAATCAGATCTCATGATCAACAATAGATATTGGTAACTGGGCATCCAAAAACATAGCTGACCATGATCTCCTTCATCACTGAACACTGCAATAAACACTATCACTGCTGGCTGCAACAAACTTGCTAGAGGATCGTGAAAAACATGAGGATTTGCCACTGCCAGCTCCTGCTGAAAGATGAAGGTGTCCTTTGTTTCAAATTTTGATCTGCCTTCATCATGTGCTTCAGCTTCAAAAAACTCTGAACAAATGGATGGGCAGATCTCTTCTTGGAAAAGCATTTCAGTACATGAAACATATGAAGAATCTGAAAGGTAATCTTGTATACTCTGATCTTCTGTAGTCTGACAATATGGTAAGTCATCTTCAAATGATATGACAGCCGGATTATCAAGTTCCTTGTTACATTCTTCAATCATAAGGAAAGAAACTTCAGCTGATTCTTGAAGTGCAAAAATGACATTTCTATCATCTACCATAAATTCATCCAAAGGAATTGTTTCACTTACTTGAATGAAGATGTCATCTTGCTTTTTCATGAATGACTGAATTACCTCCTCATTGCAGTCTCTGTTTGATGGCATGAGAACATTTGGATCAAAGCTTTGTTATGGTCTCAAAACAAACCTTCCTTTCAGAAGAGGAAGAAGGTCCACCATCATCTTCTTGACCATGTGGCACATGCATTTCTACGTTAACTTGAGCTGAAAAGACCTCTCAAAAGTAGATCTATCTCATCTTCAGATAGAGGAGATAATACCTTTTGTTTTCTTTTGTTCAAACAGTGATTGTCTTCATTGATTTCAAGTGAAGGAGTATACAGATTTTCCTCATACTGCTGATCCATTTCATGCAATTCTTGTTGACTGTCAAGATGCGAAATTGTTTCATTTTCCACTGTACTAAGATCTTGGTCCTGCTGCAAATTTTCATGATCGTCTCTATGGGAATCCTGTAGGTTCTCTTCATTTTGCTGAAATGGATTCTCATATAGAGCCTCCATGATCTCAATATCCATAAAATTATCATCTTCATAATATTTCTCAAGGCGTTCAATAAAACTATAAGCATGCTTGCAGCAGTCATTAACCAAATTTAACGATGGATAAGATGCTTGGTATCTTTCAATGAACATAACATGAAAATCCTTTAAACAGTAAATACAAGCAGGTGGCAAACTTTCATACCAAGATTGGGCTGCACCTTCCAGAGTGGCCAAGAATATCTTCATTAAGCAATCTTCAGGAAAATACACCTTCACTTGCAATATGCATGTGAAATCTAACTAGATGTTAAGCAGCATCCTTTTACCATCATCATTGAATGTAGGCAAATTCCTGACAATCTACCTTTGGAATTTATTTGAAAACTGGGATGTGATCTTGGTTCAAGGGAGCAATCTTCTTGCGATTCGATCCATCTTGAAAATCTCAAAGCTACTGATCTCTCTGCAGTGAAGTCACCATGAAGCACTGATCGCTGGATTCTTCAATGAAAGGAGTCGCCAGTGAATGATTTCAGCCTTGTCAGTGTCTGATTGTCATTCACCATCAACAATCAGATCTGAACTTGATACATGTACTGGGGTAAAGTGTCAATGAAGTGCTATGTTCACAAACTCACGGAGATCGACTGAAGCAACGTTTATCTACTAACGCTGATGTAAAACAAAAGCGTGTTCGAAGGCTACCTGGCGTATCTTCAGACTCCGTCTAAGACTTATGAAATAACACGTCAATAAGCAAACGATAAGTTTGTTCTCCCCAGTATGGTCGCCAATATGTTAGCACTTGAGATTTCACCTAGGTTGAGATAGACAAACCTCAAAGCTACATCAAACCATTTCACCTTGTAGCTAGCCCTACGAGGTATGAGAAGGCTCTCTCGGGTCAAACTCGGTGAATTTGTCAATAGGATGAGTTGACCAATTAGGAAAAAGGATTTTAGGCTAGTAAACTGATAAGGGGGGTTGATTTAAAGTTTTTGGGTTTTTTGGTGGCAATTGGAGGGAGTGCAATTCAGGGTGCGGGGATTGAGCTCAGTTTTTGCAAGTGG
>APFE031245077.1:124839-176303 GCA_000404065.3 Pinus taeda | reverse complement strand
TTTCACCTCGTAGCTAGCCCTACAAGGTATGAGAAGGCTCTCTCCGGTCAAACTCGGTGGATTTTTCAATAGGATGAATTGACCGATTAGAAACACTGATTTTAGGCTAGTAAACTGATAAGGAAGGTTGATTTAAATTTTTCAGGGTTTTTGGTGGCAATTGGAGGGAGTGCAATTCAGGGTGCGGGGATTGAGCTCAGTTTTTGCAGGTGGGTCTTTGGGGCAAGGTAGGAGTTTATGCTGATGCCTTTAGCTGAGATAGATGGTCAAGGAAAGAAGAAGAGAGGCTAAAGAGGGAAAACAATGAATTTGAATCCTCTCTAGACAGTGGAAAACATAAATATTAAACAAAATTGAAAGCTGAGCATGGCATGCATGAATTCAAACTTTATCACTTCTTTTGTTTAATTAGCAGCAATAGAATAAGAGATGGAACACATAAACACACTTATAAAGACAAGTAGGAAACACACCATCAGCACAATAATCCACAAGAATCCACAATGATGTCTGCAAAATCCTGGCCTTCCTTTTCCTCAAATTGCAGAGATACAAGTAAAATATACAATAGAAGCTTCTCCCTCAAGAGTCCAACCATGAAAATGAGTAAGAGAAGGCATAATATAGAAGATCTAACTCCTTTTCCCACCTCTAGGGGTCGAGCTCAGCTTCCTAGGAGCTGTTTCAACTAATTCTAAACTAATCACTAGATAATAGGCAGTCAAAACAACTTGCCTCTAAAACTTAGGAAATCTATCCATGCATTAAATATTTACCATTTACATCAAGGAAACTTCTAGCTAGAAGTGGTCAAGAAGAGTAAAAGTATCTAAGTGCCATGAAATTTACACAAAAATCCATCATTTACATGCCTCAAAGTCAACCAAGGTGAAAACAGTGTTTTGCTGGCCGAACTGGTCAAAACTGGCAAATTTCCATGAGTGGTCGCGCCCCTGACTTTGACTGGTCGCGCGCATTGGAAGCTCTGTTTGAGGGCCTTCTCAGTGTCCAAATCAGGTGCAAGATAGCTCGTTGGAAAGGTCTGGAAGTCTATTTTCCAACCCAACTGGAATTTCTGAATTTGGAGTTGATTTGACCCCTCAAAAGTAATTTCTCCCAAGACTACTTTCTGCAACTCAAAAAAGGGGCAGAAAGTCAAAATTTGCATGTATTTTGAGCTTTTGGGAGCCCAAATCTTCATAAAATTTGAAACCCTTCCATAGGAAAGTGTATCTTTGCATGAAAATTCCAAAAATGTAGAGTTTTCTGAGCTGTCCTCATGACTGGTCGCGCACGGGGTGAGACCACTCAAATGGCCAAAACCTGTAAAATTCCCAAAAATGCCTCAAAATTCTCAAAATTTCTTGGGTTTGCTGCTAGGAGGATGCTAATGAGTGTCCTGATGAGTGAGAGAAGCCTCGGCCAAGATATGGAGTGGGTTGGTCTTCTTTCTCGTTTTTTTTGCCTTGACCAACTGTACTGGAAACATGAGATTGCCATAGGATAAGCTTGTAAATCTGTCAAAGAGATGGGCTCCTCTCTCTTATGATTACCACCTTTGCCCCCCCTACGAGGCCTCTGCTATACCTCACCCTCTGTAGATGATGAATGGTCATCACCTTTCTCATAAGTCTCGGTATCTGACATGGTTTTGGAGCAAGATGGGCAAACTGAAGGACAAATTGGACTGCTGCCTCTACCTGCAAAATTACTGAACTCTATGCACGATCAATTTAGCAATTAGGAGGGCGATTTGGCCGATTTAGAGGGTTTCTGGACAAAACAGGTTGAGTGGTTGCGCCCCTGCTCTGAGTGGTCGCGCCCCACCTGAATGGTCGCGCCCCTTAGGAAAATACACTGCAGAAGTGGCGTTGAGTGGTCGCGCCCCGCCCAACTGGTCGCGCACCTAGTTTGAGTGGTCGCGCCCCCTGAAAATGACTTCAACTTGCTGCAAATCGCCTCCTTTGACCTCTCACTTGTCTTTGCAAACTCTCAAATGCATAATGAGACTATGTAGAGGGAAATTTAGTCTTTATAGGTCCAAATTTGAAAAAATTAAATCACCAAACCCACTTTCTAATGTGTTTTGCTTTGACATTCACTTTAACACTGTTTTAAGTTCACTTTGCCTGAATTTGATCTTTTGAGTGCTTTAACTCCGTTCTTTTTGCAGGTTGACTATCTGATGGATTCTGGCGAGGAAACCAGGGTTATTGCCGGCATTCTGAAGAATTTTGAAAATTTTCCTTATTTTTGCAAATTTCACATGACCTTGGGTTTAAAAACAGGGTTTTTAAATCCAAGGTATAAATGAGCTGTACCTGATGAAAAAATATCAATGGAACATATTTACATACCTTCTTCCGGCTTGCTGGGGACTATTAGACCTTTGACTCATGACATTGCAAAGACTTTTGACCAAAACCCTAGACCTAAGACTTGGGATTTCAAGACAAACATAAAACAAGTGTAACACAAGCTCATTTAAATGATATGATCTGATCCAGCAAAGCCAAGAAGGGAACAAGGACCAGCTCCTCCATCAGTTTTATGGCATGCCTAACGGGATGCAAAACTGACAGTGATGAGACACCTACCTATGCATAATGCAAAGAGCTTTTGATCACCGATGGAGGGCTCAAGACCGACACTAACACTAGGCACCACAATTGAACATGTATGCATTTCTTTTAGATAGAATCTATGCACAATATGCTTTCCCTGCATTGTACTGGAATTGGATCCCTTAGGACAAGTTTCCATTTTACTTCCACTGCATAGTGTTATTAGAATCGAGCTTCAGAGGCACATATGATAGGTTGGATGTTCACTTCTTTGCAGTAACTTATATTCCATATGATATACGAGATCGATCCTTCTTGCATGACTGATCAGGTGAAGGATTCATTACAGTACATTGCAGATTTGTTTGCGGTGCTTGAGGGTACATACATCAGATGTTTTGGTTGTCATATATATGTTCATATCATGCTAAAATATGTGATCAATAAGGTGGTCATGTAGGAAGTAGCAAATCAGTTGGACAAGGGATTGTCAAGAGTTTTTCACAAGAGGAAAAAGGCCCCTTAGGCCACCTTCCCTTTAAGGATTGAACTATATGAGCTAAAGAGCCACAAGGTGGCAGTGGTAGAAATACAAGAGCTAGATCGCTTGCATTGCGCAACCAAGGAAATTCATGGATATGATCCCAAGAAAGTGTGCAAGCAACATTGTGAAATGATCGATTTTAATTTGGGATATTCATCTATGTCTACAACAGAAGATGAGAAAGTGAATAGATGTTACAATGTATTTAGAAAGATACACCCAGCCATGGGGACCGGTTCACCCCAAGATCAAGACATGGAGATGTAGGAGGTAGAACATATGGCCCCTCAAGCAAAGAGTGTAACTCCCAAGAAGAGGATCATGTATGATTCTACAGGTGAAAGCAACAAGAAATGGAAGGTTGATCCTTTGAACATGGGAGCTATCTAAGCATAACAGGAGAAGAAAGAAGCAAATGAAGAAGAGGAGAGAAGGAAGAAAGATGAGTTGTTGGAGAAGCAACATGAAGAACAAGAAGAAAGGAGAAGAATAGAAGAGGAACAACAAAGGCAGTCCTGGGAGGAAGAAGCAATGCAAACATTGGAAAAAGAACAATTGAATCAAGATATAGAAGAGGAAGAGTTGGAGGAAGAGGATACCATCCAACCCATGGATGGTAAACCATGTTTTTTAGAAGAACCTCCCCTCACAGGTGGTCATTTTCCATTTGAAGAGATGGGAATCACACCTCCACCCGCAGGTAGGGTCACAAATGTGTACAATGTAAAATTTGATAAACTTAAGAAGAGGATTGTGCAATAGAGGCATAGATACTTACCAAATGATCCTTAGAATCTAGTATCGGTTTCTACAAAGAAGATGATAATTTCCAACACCAGAAGAAATCCCAGAGCAACCATGGTGACAAATGTTTATTTTGCTACAATGGAACAAGACAACTCTGAATATTTGTTGAATGAGAATGCTAGATTGAGGAGAGAAATTTTTGCAGTAAAGTCATAGGTGGAAAATCTTGCGACAAAGAATCAACGGTTATCTTCACATAGATTCAACATCGCAGAAAGGTAGTCAACCATGCAGGAGGAACTGGAGCCAATGGAGGACACCATGGCGTGGTTATATGATGAGATGATACTTCTACAACAAATGATGGCCCCATAATTGGCATTCAAAAGAAATCACATGAAGTGGTAAAACTCATGAAATTAGTAAACAAAGTGGTTGACCATCTTCAAGAGTGGACTGCCAAGTATCTAGATGTTCCACAAAATTTGGAAATAAAATATAGGATTTCCGCGGAGATAGAAAAGGTTCAGTTGAGACTCCACCATCAAAACTATATGTGTCTTGGAGAACAGTCAATTAGTACTATTGCTACTGATAATAAAATGCATAATGGTTTTGAGTCT
The DNA here is from genome assembly GCA_000404065.3 of Pinus taeda. NCBI lineage: Eukaryota > Viridiplantae > Streptophyta > Pinopsida > Pinales > Pinaceae > Pinus > Pinus taeda. The sequence continues at coordinate 171,825 of APFE031245077.1, read as the reverse complement.
CTAGATCAGAAACATGGGATCCCTTCAATAGGAACACTTTAAGCATTCAGAGGCAAATAAATCATCTTCCAGGAGATCAGGCCATAATTGAACAAATCAAGCAAGCAATAGAACAACAAGGCTTGGAGGTAACCAAAGACATTATTCTACAATACGCCATCACACCAGTCAAAGCTCATATGAAACTTTAATGGCTATGGAATAATGTACAGTCAAGCTCTAAGTCCATATTGATGGAGGCACTGGAGGTGAAGATGCGTTATGTAGGGGACTTGCTAGTTCGGGTCAAAGCCATCTCAACAAAGTTCATAGCATGACACACATACATTACAAATGAGCTTCATGAGGAAACAAATGACTTATCAAATTGATGAGACTTTGTCCTATTATCAGTTTTGTCTTATATATCCACCGTCTCACATGTAATTTTTCTTTTGTAATAAATGGGATGTAATGAAGTTCAAGGGACACATGTGGAATGTGAAAAGACACATATGGAATGTAATAAGTCATGTATAGAATATGAACAGTCATAGAAGTTGAAGATTCATGAGGAAGCTCAAAAGTCATTTTCATTAGTTATAAATAACTCCTCATAACTTAAGCCAAGGGCTTGGATTCTTGGAGTCTTGCCTTGGCTTCTCTTGTAGTGCATAGTAGATAGATCATTCTTTGGAGAAGCAAGTTGCGGATTCATGTTCCACAACTCGATATAGTGTTTCATGTATGTAACAATGTACTTGGGATCTTTCACTCTTAATCAAAAGCTCTATGAGTTGACACTTTGTTATACATGTATCATAGATATAGTAGGACTATTCTTGTTATTTTTATGATATATTTTACTTTAGTTACATAGTTAATGAACTAATTCGTTGCTTAACTATGGTTATTATTGAATAAGTGTTATTATGTTTTCATGATTGTTGTTTATTATGTGGACTAATTTGCAAGTAATCAACAATCCTTTCTCTTCCTTCCTGGTTCCCCCTTTAGGATAGTATTATTAATTTTCTAATGGGAGGCTCGTTTTCCTTTAATAGCCGTGGAATTCCCCCATTAGGCACCTTACACTGGGTGTCTCACAAAGCTTACATACTTGCTGCCCAAAGGAGGTGTTGCGTCTCTTGTGTGCGATTGTAAATAAGGAATTTATTTAAAACCTTTCCAACGATGTCCAGATCATATAGATAGATGTGAGTCCTACTCCAAACTATGTGAGTTCTAATTGGGACTTCACATCGGGGATATCCCCTTAAATGTTGGCGACATCTAACAACATCAACGCAACCTACAAGAGACACCAATCCCCCCTAGTTGAGCACCAAATCAGGAAATTGTAGGAAAAAATTGGATCTGTCATCAACTACTTCTGGTCCTCAACAAATTCTTTAGTGATTTGTCATCTAACTATGCAACCCTCAGGTTTGTTCCTTTAAGATTGATCACAACCAGTTAACCTATACACCTTAACTTTTTGCTCTTCAACTAGGCTTCTTGAATTGCCTCTTTAGAATTGATCTCCTACATGTTAGTTCTTTATATTTTATCAAAAAGATGTCTTTCCATCTATAACTTCAACTTCCTCAAATCTTGTTGTTCATTGTTTATCTGTTATCACTTAGGCTTATTATATGTTCAAAGAGAAGCTCTCCCCACCTAACAACTTTCACTCAACATTGTAGATTTATTTATGCTACATAATACTTTTCATCACACTTGGAACCAAATAGGTCTTTACAACCGCAAACATATGTTTCCTACAACCTCTCAACCTTTTCATTAAACACTCATTTTATGCAGCTCGTAGGGCTACCAAAAAATTGTCCTCAATATCCCCATTCTTATTGCACCACAATCCACAATAGGGATTGGTATTATTATCACCTTAAAATCACAAGCACTTTAGCTAAAGAATCCCTTAATGTTGCCTTAATGAACTAGACTCATCCTCCAAATATCCTTGCGACAATTCTCCAACGTAACTCATCCACCTCAAAAATTAGACCAAAACTTGGTTTATAAAAAGACTAAAACTTCACACACAAACTAGATTTGAAATCGACCCTCAAAACACCAGAAAAAAACCTCCAAAATAGACCTAAAATCTCCCTTCAATGATTATAACTTATCCCCCAAACTAGACCTGAAGTCGTCCTTCCAAACTATAGGACTTTCCCTTTGAACACCATAATTTGGCCTCTAGAACAAACCTAAAACCTAGCCTCAACAGGACTGAATTTTGACCTTCAAAAAGGATAAAACCAACCTTCAATAGGGCTGAAAATTGACCTCTAAAACAAGTCTGCAACTCACCTTCTAACTAGTACCAAATACCTTCCAAAAGAGTGCCAAAAACCCCTTCAAAATGTGCTAAAAAACTCTTCCCACAATAAACCTCTCCAACTTGATTTCAGTTCACTTAGTTCATGAGGCATGAACCTAAAAAATGCTCCTTCACTTGCTTAGATAGACTCGAATTGGCTTGAGAAAGTGGCTATAAATGCTCCTTTTCATGTTTATTTATAGTGTATTTTGGGTCTAGATTGGGATGACTTGTCCACTAGCTAGGTTGACTTGCGCAATTGGTAATTGGTATACAAAAAATTATTTCTCCTCTAAAAATGGTATTTGGTATAAAAATGCATTGAAAGATAGGGTATCTAAAAAGGGCATCAAAAATCTAAAAACAATATTTTCCAAAATGCATGCCATATATCATTAGAAAGGTCTCAAAATATGCTATTTGACTCTATAAATTTCTCTTTCATTTGGACAAACTTTGACATCAATAACATCCATTTTAAACACTAATAGTTTCCATATCCATTTTCAACAGTACTGAAGTTCAACCTTAAAAAATGCTTAAACTCAACCCCTAAAACAACTTTGCGACTCACCTTCTAACCAGGACCAAAGACCTTCCCAAAGAGTGCCAAAAACCCTTCCAAAACTGTTCCAAAAAACCCTTCCTACAGAAAACATCTCCAACTTGGTTTCACTTCACCTAGTTCATGAGGTATGAACCTCAAAACTTCTCCTTCGCTTGCTTAGATAGACTTGAATTGGCTTGAGCAAGTGGTTAGAAATGCTCCTTTTCACACCTATTTATAATGTATTTGGGGTTTAGACTAGGATGACTTGTCCACTGGCTAGGTTGGCTTATGCAATTGGAAAAATGTGTAACAAATATCCCAAAAATAATTTCTCCTCAACTGTGAGGAGTCTGAGGAAGTGCCATATACTATTGGAAAGGTATCAAAATAAGTTTTTGAACCATATATATTATGCTCCCATTTGAGCTAGGTAATTGGTATAAAAATGCATTGAATGATAAGTTATCTAAACGGGGCATAAAAAATCTAAAAATAATATTTTTAGAAGGCACTCCATATATCATTGAAAAGGTCTCAAAATATGCTATTTGACTATGTAAATTTCTCTTTCATTTGGACAATTTTTGACATCAATAACATCTATTTTAAAAACTAATAGTCTGTATATTCGTTTTCAATAAGAATGAAGTTCAACCTTCAAAAATGATAAAACTCACCTTCAATACAGCTAAAACTTGACCTCTAAAACAACTCTGCAACTTGACTTCTAACCAAGACCAAAGACCTTCCCAAAAAGTGCTAAAAACCCTTCCAAAAATGTGCCAAAAAACCCTTCCCACAGAAAACCTCTCCAACTCGGTTTCACTTCACCTAGTTCATGAGGTATGAAACTCAAAACTTATCCTTCGCTTGCTTAGATAGACCCATATTGTCTTCGGAAAGTGGCTAGAAATGCTCCTTTTCATGCCTATTCATAGTGTATTTGGGGTCTAGACTGGGACAATTTGTCCATTGGCTGGGTTGAGTTATGCAATTGTAAAAATGTGCAATGAATATTCCAAAAATAATTTCTCCTCAACCATGAGGAGTTAGAGGAAGTGCCATATACTATTGGAAGGGTCTCAAAATAAGGTTTTGAACCATATATATTATCCTCCCTTTTGAGTTATGTAATTGGTATAAAAATGAATTGAAATATAGGGTATCTAAACGGGCATCAAAAATCCAAAAACGATATTTCTAGAAGGCATGCCATATATCATTGGAAAGGTCTCAAAATATGCTATTTGACTCCGTAAATTTCTCTTTCATTTGGACAACCTTTGACATCAATCACATCCATTTTCAACACTAATAGTATGCATATACATTATATAGCCAATATCAAATTTACGAGCTTCTCTCATTTCAAAAATATGCTTATCCATCCTCTGAACAATAAATGGAACTTCAAAACATATCCCAATAAAGGGTTTTAGTGCTTCGACCACCAACTTATAAGAGTCTCCTACTTAACAACATTATGCATAAAAATTTAGACTATGACCTCTACCATTAAACCCTCCACTTCATGATTTGAACATCAATTCCTAACACCATATTAACTTATTTTTCCCAACATGAATGAACTTGTGTTTGAGAATGAATTGAATACTCACAGTAACCCCTGACAAATCCTTTATTGTATCACCTTCAAAATCCCCCATATCTCCAACTTGCACGTCCACCACTCTATTGTTCATCAAAATTCTTATTGTTTATCTTCATTATCACCATGTCCCTTTCTAATTGCTTAAGACTTCACCTAATCTTCCTAAATTGGCTTAGACTATGCCAAATACATCGTAGAAAAGTCTGGACATAAGATAGAGGGTGTAATAAGAATATCCTTACCTTGTGACTACCCATCCTCTGACAAATTCAATATCAACTTATGTGGATCTAACCCCATTATCTTCATATATACCTCAAGCACCTAATCCTTCTCCATCACATTGCCACTTGCACAATTTGACGATCTTGCAACCTCCACCACGTAATCTATCAATGACACCTCAAAATCCTTAATGCACTCCTAAATTTTTATGAACTTGACCCTACTACATTTAATCAATAATATCACCTTTTATTTATTAACATACAATAGAATGACTCCCACTTGTAAATATGGATGGAGGTTTAGTGAGAGATTCATGGAAATATTTGAGGAAACAATTATGGTGATAGTTTGAACAAAATTTTCAAATATAATTACGCCGATAGGCATGTCTATTTTTGAATAAGGCTTCCACAATTTTAATTTAGTTATCAATAATTATTAAATGGATGGTAGAGATTCAACCTCCATAGAATGTTCCAAAATATTCTTAATAATATACACAAATCAAATGTTGAGTTTTATCTCCAAAATAGTTATGCCCTTTTTTCCCTTGTGATTAAATTCATTAATTAAAAAAATGTCATATGAACAACTCTCATATGAAAAGAGTTATGGTTTTTTTGAGCATGTGGGATTGATAAGCCATAGTTATTTAACAATACCTATTGTCTCCATGATAAAGTGGGGTGAACCTCTATGGTTAAGAATCTTGTTACATATATATAACTTAAATATTAATTAAATTATTTATTATTTATAATATTATATTTTAGTTGTTTTTTTTATTTTTTATTTTATTTTACCAATGTCACATGTATGATGAAATAAATGTTTTGATGCTCATTATTATGGATTTATAGTCTATAAATGTTTATCAACAACAATTTTAGAGAATTGTTTTTTATAATATATTTCCTCTTTTGAAAGTTTACTCGGTGCTTTTTTTTCATTAATAACTATTAAAACAAACATTTGGTATCACAGCTTTGGTAAGGATCATGTGAAACATTGTGTAAGCTGCCGCGTAATGTGGGGTTATGCTATTAATGGGATGCTTTCGCTCAGAATTGAGGTGAGTTCATGATCAAAAGGCGAGGAAAAACCCTTTAAGAGCATGTTTTTGTAGATTCATTGTGTGTGAAAATGTTCTCATGTGGCTATTCCTGCAGGTGCTTCCAGTGGACTTCAACGTGTTGATTCTTCATTTAAAAAATGATGACTTCACACGTGAAGAGAATTTAATGTTTGAGGTTGAGCTTTAGATTGTGTGAGGTGGCACAATAATTTAGAAATTATGCCTGAAGCAACTTTCAGGTATATATTGCCTTTCCTAGGTTTGGACTATATAACTTATGAAGACCAAACTTCTCACCTAACGGTTAGACCACAACCTTGGGACTTTACAACAAGCTTTGCCAAAACCTTTCTATAATGCTGTGACAATTTTACAATGATCTCAATTAAGTGTGTTACTGGTCATTAATTTTGAAATCGATGCTCTCTATGAAGGATTGATTTTATCAGAGATCGTTTCCCTTTTGTTTTGCACTTGGGTGGTGACATGTACCCACTTGAGCAGAAGTTCGGGAACCTGAAGTCTATCATTCTTGTGGAAGAAATAGAAGGTGCTTCAGACCATTTCCACAAGGGTACATGTTTCATAATCTGTTATCAATTTATTTGTTGTTATTGTAAGTGACAAAGTGTAACATCAAGGTACTATTGCAGAAGTTGAAACAAATGTGAATGTTATAAATTTGACATGATAAACAGTAATCGAGTTACAGGCATCAACAATGTCTCTAAGCAGACTGGAATTGATGAAATAGATTGGCCAGCTGAGCGAAAATATGTTGGAAAATAATTCAACTTATAATGAACACTGCTGAGGTCGGTTTGAGGCTATGTGTACGATATTCAAGATATCAATTTTTTGTAGAGCATCTATGGATGGTGCTAGGCATTGGATGACATTTCCGTTCCTCATATTGAGTTTTATTGTAATGTGGTAGTTCAACTTGTGTTGGAGGTGTTGAGTTAACATTCACATAAAGTGAGTCATATAAAATGTATGTAATGGATTCTTTGAAGACAAGAAGTTTGTTAATGTAAAGAGTTGGTAAAATCATGTTAAAGTCATCAAATTCATTCCTTAATATCTGTTAGTAAAGATTTTTGGCATTGAGTTATCATTGATTACTACAGATAGTCATGTAAAGTTGTTGAAAGCTAGCATGGAGGTCAAAGGATCATTATAGGCATTGAGTTATGATTGGTTACCATAGATAATCATGTAAATTTGTTGAAAACCAACATTGAGGTCAAGGGGTCATTAATGATATGAGTCAAAGGTGAGATTGTTTTATGGAACTAGTTAAAGTAAAAAGGAAGTCAAAAGAAAGTTGGAATTTTTTATTTATTTTTTAAATATTATTATTATTCAAATTGTTGTAAATTGAATCTATGTTGGAATTAGTCATCCTAACATTAGAAATCGTTTGTAAAATCATAGGAAGACAAGAAGAATATTATGAAGAAGGGTGCATGTTTAGTGGTACCCAACATTTAGGTATAAATCAAAAGTCAAGTTTGAGTTTAAGTCAAATTATGTCATTAGTGCGTTAATTAAGTTTGTCAATCTAGTGTCATATGTATCTTGTAGGATGAAGATGTCCCTCCTACAAAAAACAATTTGTGCAAATACTGTGAAAGATTCAAAGGAAAATGAAGATACGAGAAATAGGGCATGAAGAAAGGTACAAAATAATACCGCGTGTTTAGAATTAAGACAATGCAACAAATCCATGAAAACATCCCTAAAAGTTTATGGTTCCTAAAGTTTTTCAATGATGGAAATAAATGTTTGTATGGAAAGGAAAGGTCTAGAAAGGCCTGAATGGAAAATTAAATTAAATTAAATTTACCCAAGTTGATGTAATTCCAAATGGGGAAAGTCTAACCTCATTGAAGAGATAATGGTGTTAAATAACCAATTATCATGAAGGAAGAAGAGATGTTGGATAACCACTTATGATTATTGTGAGAGAGGAAGGTTTGTGGTGGTGAGAAGAAGCCACTTAAAATTTGTATGGTTATGGGTAATCCGAGAAAACGTAGGGTAAGGTTAGGTGTCAACTAGAAAACCCAAGTTGATGATGTAGGGGGAGTTGAATTTATAAATATAAAGATATGTTGTTCAACCATGTACGAGCAAATGTTTCCTAGAGAACCGGTGGATGCAGCAGTTGGCGAACCATGTGTTCCGATGGATGGTAATTTTTTTATATGGACTTCAACAAATACATTATTAAGTTTTTAGAGGTACAATATGAAGGATGAAGATAAATGAAGATGAAAGGAAAATTCCAAAGAAGAATAATTCAAAAGATTGAAGGAGAGGATGGGACTAACTCAAAGGATAGTTGAAGATATAGAATTCACAAGTACTCGGTAAGGGAGAGTATGATAGAATAAATCCTACTTGTCAATAATATTTAATATCTAAATTATGTGATGAGAAATGTAATGAAGTAGACCAAGCATAGAAGTCTACGTATGGCTGAGAGATTAATAGGAATGAGTGAAAATATGGCTAGAGATTTTGTGAGAGATTCATGGAAAATTTTGAGGAGATTTTAACAACCCTTGTGAAAATTCCATATAATAAAAGTTAATAAAGGAAAAATAATAACCACGGTTGATGGGACACTTATTCCAAGCTGAATGTTGGGAAATACATACTAGTGTGGGTGTTCATTTGGTTTATTATTGCTAAGGAAATTGGCAAAGGAAATGGTTAAGGCTTTGGAAAGGAAAAAATGGATTTTTGGCACATCTATTTACGAAAATAATGGAAATTAGGAGAAAAGGAATGTGAAAGGTCATAGGTTTCACATGAGGAGGAAAATGAAGGAAAATAATGGACAATGAAGAATATAAAGGCCTAATTGATAAAAAGGCTTATGAGGATTAGTTGGTACCTTTTGTCAGTTCAGTTTTGGAGCTATCTCATTATTCTCTCTCTCACTCTTAGACACTTAGAGTTTTCTTGGAACACTTTGGCATTGGATCAAGAAATGCAAAGAAGGAAAAAGGAAGAAAGAATCAAGCAAGAGTAGGATCAAGCAGCTACAACAAGATTCTTTGTAGGTATCAATTTGAATGTGTGTTTTCCTTGCTAGATTTGACATGCATGGTATTGCATGTGTTTCTTTGTTGTTATGGCATGGGTTTTGCCAGGTGTGACAACGTTTTCAGCCTATCCTTGCCATTTTTTGATAGCCATGGTTTGATGGGGTTCTTAGGTTTTGGTTGAGTTGGATTGTCGGATGGATTTGAAGTTGAGTGAGGTGGATCTCTGAATAAAAGAATACATGGCCTAGTAACCCTCAAACTAGACTGTGGGTTGAGGTAAAGCCCGATTTTGTGTTGCCTTGGTGGGCCTAAGAATCCTTGACCAATGAATGGTGGGATACACCATTAATCCTAGAGGTGGGTGCTCTCCATCAAGCCTAGTAATCCCGGGATGGGATATGCAGTAAAGCCTGGAGAGTGGAGTCTTAGTTTAGGGCCTAATGATCAGGTGTAGATTGTTGTAAATCCTGGGAGAATAGGAGACAAGGAAATTCCTCACCGTGTAGGTGGATAAATCCAGTGGCATCCATGCTTGTTTTGGCCTAATGTTTTGGTGGAGATCATGGTAAATCATTTTATTACATGTTTATTGTTTTGGCCTAGTGATCTGATGTGGATTACAATAAATCATGGTTTTTATTGATGAGGGTGAGGTGGTTTATCCTCGGGATGCCTTGGTTGGTTATTTTGGTTTGAGTGCCACATTCATGCTTGGAATATGGCATGGGGGTGATTGGCTGAAGAGAGATTTGGCTCAACCAATCTATGCTCAAGTGGAATGTGGTAGTCCCATCCTGGGTTGGATTTTGAATTCATTGATAAGAGGTTATTTCCTTGACATCTTATGTGTAAATGTACTGGTTTATATGTGGATTCTATGGCTGATGTATCCTTGATATTTCTGTTATTATTATGTTGGTTATAAGCATGTAATGATTACGTATGGATATCCTCATGTTTTGATTTGTAAATGAATGAGAAATGTATCTATGACCTTATAGATAATAATGCAACTAATGATATGAGTGAATAATGCTTCTTAGTGATTCTCAAATAAGTATGAGACCCCTATTCTCAGATTTGTTATTTAAACCTGTAGATTACATATTTGTGACATGTTTGACGAAATTCATGTCATGGCTACTAGGGGTCCAATCCATTCCTTGTTGATGTTTTTGCAAATGTATCTTTGTCCCACTGTGAAATTTCATTTTTGAACCTGTTATTGTGTTTTGGGCAGTGACATGGGCTTTGGGCCTGAAAAAATGGCACAAATATCGGAGTCACAGGCACAAGTTTGAGGATAAAAGTCCCTAGACGCATGCATACCCATGTTGTGGGAGCGTTTGGAGCCTCCCAGACGCACCCTTGTCCATATCAAGGGAGCGCCCAGGTGTTAGTGGTCTAAAAACTCAGTGGGACCCAGGGGCTGGTTACCTGAGTGGTTGGGATGGCTCCGGGGAATTCTGTTGTTGATGTGGAAGGTTTGTGTGATGTGTTTCTATTGATTCCACTTCCTTAAGGTCACCTAGGAGGTTGAATCCCATCATAGTGGCCTTTGGTCGCATGTTTACCCTAGGTAGCCGGTTTCTTGGGTAGATGTGGGATGAGGGTGTTACAGAGTGGTATCAGAGCATGGTTCACCCCTTGGACTAGATGAGTGGTGTGCATTGGTCATGCATTCATTTCGGTTACACATGTGTTAATAATCCTTGTGGTTTATATGCTTGTTGCATATGCATGGTGTCATTCGTGGTTGTAGTGATGTTGCCATGTGAAAGAGGATGTTGTTGTTGTGAAGTGTGTCATCATGAGTGTATGATTGGTTACATGTTGTTTATGATTAGGTATTGTCAGTGTACATTGGTATGGTTGTTGTTGTCATGCACGAGGTCATGGTATGTGTAGTTGATATGGTCATGCATTAATGGCTGGACTCTAGCTAGAATGATGGTTATATGTTTATATCCTTATGTATTATATGTATATATGATGTCATGATTATGTTATACATGTACTACATTGATTGGATGATCTTGCAGATGAAATATTCTCCCCGAATTTTGCTAAGGTACGTTGGTTTATTGTGATTTAGTTTAGCTAACACAGTATTCCTTTCAGGAAAGAGATCAAATGACTAGCAAGATGGTAGACTACGAAGATTCTCCCTATGAATCAGATGATCAACGTGGTGTTGGGAACTCTTCTGACTTAGTAAACACATTGAGAAGCTTGAAGGAAGGAATAGGGAGTTGTAAGGTGAACAATGACAAAATATTGCAGGCACAAGAGAAACAAGCATAGGTTAATGCAATACTTCTTTAGATTTTGTCAGAATTGTAGCGACAAGGGCCACTTTGAATCAACTTGTTGAGAAATCTAAGGTATTAGCATTAGGTGATTTCTCTTCCAGCAGTAACTGCTTGTGAATACCTTTTAGTTCATTAGATTAGAATCTTCTTCTTCTTAGATTATTAGTGTTATTCGTCATCAAACAGTAACCAATGCATGAACATAAAATAGACAAGAGACACAGAATGCAGGTTATTAGCCAGGGCCAAAACCTCTCACTCCTTGAGAGGAAAACCCGCACAAATTCTTCTTATAGAGATTCCAATTGAAAAATACCAATACTAAGACCCTTGACCTATTATCCACTCCAAGACCGGGACATTAGTTCTCTTGATTGTAATTTTCTCTTTCAATTCTTCTTGATTCCTCTTTCCTTTTAACTTCTCATCATCATTTCATCATCATGACATCGAGATCTTATTCCTGTAGTTGTACTGAGACTATAATAGACCTGGACAAAATCATAGCATAGAACTTATCAAATTACTGTCTCCATTATAGATTCAAATTGTACATTATATGTACCCTCATTTGAATTGTGTTTCTCTTTATTAGACATACGAAGTATCTACAATATCATTGTTGTCCCTTTATTACTGATATGAGTTTCTTCTATACTTTGTCATCCAAATTGTCTCCTTTTATGTTATTGTCCATCCAAGAATCAGAGAGACATATGAACTGTCTTATGTAGTTCCTCCTTACTGTCCCTTTAAATGCCTTCGTTGTACTTTCATCATGAAAGACCCTTATTGTCCCTTAAACATCTTTCCAACCTTCATCCAAACTTTCTTCTTCTATGTGATCCAAATCTCAGAGGAATCCGACCTTGATTGACTGTGTAATGCGAAGAGCCTTCACATATATTTATAGTGGTTTCCCTTTATAAATAAGCCGACATGTATGTATGAATAGGTGTGTCTCCATAATTGTGAGCCAACTTGAGTTCTCCTTCATATTGAGGCCAACATAGGAAGATGAGGACCAATGCTTGTCATTGGAGGGCCTCTAGACACCTTTATAGACTTATATACATTAAATCCATGACAATTCCTAAAGTATCACAATGGGAGCCATCTAAAATAAAATCCCTTGCTCATGAATCAAGTCTTACAATAATAATTTTATTTTCCTTCTTTGCATCATTTACAAAAATCACAGTTACATGTCATTATGAAGACCAAACCTAGTTACACTCTTCAAGACTCCCTCTTAACTAGGGAGGTATTCATAATGGTACTTGGTCATTCTCAATCTGAAGAATTTCTCATAAGAAGAGTCAGATTGGTAACCCATCTATATGGAATCATATCAACCAACATTTTCACATAGCAAGGCCTTGAATAACAACTCTATCCACATTCTCAGAGCACAATATTACCGGGACCAATGATTCATAGACACCATAATCATTGTCTCTCAAGGTACATACTCCACCCGGGTGTTTACTGAGTATGACATTCCATTGGACTATTCTTATCTTGGATAGCCAATCATCAAAGAATATCAGTCCTATACGACTACTCTTATATTGGATGCCCTATCTCATCCTCAAAGTGCATTGGATGCCAGATGTTTACCCAATCCTCCATTATGTTTTCCTAGGTAGAGACCAGAATGATGTGTCTATCTTTCCCTCTCTAGTTATGGATCACATATCAATTCTAATAATGTAATGTACCTAAGCTCCTTCTTGGCTTAGGAATTTCCAAGTTTCTTCCAAGTAAGAAACTTGTTTTCAAGCTCCGTCTTAGTTAGGGACCTACAACAGCTCCTCAACCAACTGCTTGAAGAGTTCCTTCCTTCGATGTCATGAATTTCTTTTTTAAGGAGTCTTCATATTTTTGGGCTTATTCATACATCACAAACCATCCATCACTTTCATCCATGAGTCAATCATTTCATCACTCCTTTCATTAGAAAGTGATCCAACAGTCTACATTTGGCCTTGCTTCATGTCATGTTGCCTTCTTAACCATTATCTTCGGAAGGATCTTACATCCTTCTACATGGTCCTCTAGGAAGACTTCCAAAATTCTTCCTTTGGAAATATTGCATAAGCCCATCTAGATATTTGTTCAAAAATAAGAAATGAACACTTAAATCAAAATTACATTTGTGATGGTCTTTCATCATGACATCTTCCAATTTGCATCAGCGTCCTGCATACATGTTGACATATCTCCCAAAGATATCCATTGTCAAGGGTCTCCATCTTTTTCAAACTTCTATCAGAGTCTTCATATCTTTCCGGGAGATTTCCTAGTCAAATATTCTTGGTCTTCCAGATGTTGATTGCTTTTAATATGGTTGAATTATCTCAAGACCTCTTCCTTCCATGCTTCCTTCCTTTCTTCACGGATTTCATTTCATTCCTAGGAGCTTTCAATCAAAGTTCCTTAATCGTACTAAACCACTTCATACTTCATATGAGGAAAAATTATGGTGATTTCATCTAGTGCGACTCATGCCTTCCAGAATCCTTTCATAGGAGGAGATTACTTTCCTTTGATCAGGCTTCTCAAGATAGAGCAGTGATCCATATTACCTGCAACCATATAACATGACTTTATATTATCAAATACAAGCATACATACCTCATTTACCTTTAGGTCATATAGGATTCTTTCAATAGCTTCCTTGATTGAAAAGATATTCAACCCCTTTATATGCTTCATCTCTTATATCATCATACCATCATCCCATGAATTCCAAAAGTTGGAGTTCCTGATGAAACACTTGCTTCCTCTCTAGATTGGTGAACCCTCTGATGAGGAGACAATCTTGAGGATCTTGCATATCCCTATCCATCAGATGTTTCCTTTTTAATTGATGTATGATGAGACTTGTCCTGGATGACTTCTTCATTTTGTTAAGTTTCCAATGAGGTTCCCAAGAGCTATATCTTTCATATTTGACTACCATGGATTTTTTTCAAGCTATCCTTCATGATTCCCTATGGTGATGTAACGAGCTCTTGCTTCTAATGCTTTTCTTCTTTCAGCTTCCTCCACTCCTTTGGTGAAATGGACTTCTTCTCTATCTTCCTTGTTATTTCCCTTCTTGAACTTAGGACAATGTTTCTTGTAATTCTCATAGCTTTGAATCTTAGTTATGATCTTCTTTCCTTTCGACAAATGTCTGAATGCTTTTTCCTTCAACTTGAATTCACCTATCTTACATAGAAACCAAGTTTTTGAATGGGATAGCCTTCTTATACTCATAGAAATTTGTTAACTTGTTCATCAGTTATTGTATTTAGAACAATAAAGATTATCTCTCCTAGATCTTGCAATTGAGATATTATGAAGATAACCCTTTATCCTTTGATACCTTCAATTTGTGTAGGTAAGATCTAAGTGATATGACCTTATTTATTGCATCTTCAAAGAAAAATTCTACCAACTTATCATATATATTTCTTTGACATATCCAATACTGCCATATGAAGGGACCTTTCATAGGAATCCATTTCCATGTATTTAGAGGAGACCTTTTCAATTTTACATGTCTAATGACTTAACTTTCTTCGAGGACTATGTCTATCCTCCTTTTCCATGCAAGGAGGTTCGATGACCCAACCAACGTATAGATCTCCTTGCAAAACGAAATCATTTTACCAAATTTGATTATAGAATGAAAGATACTTACTTGATAAGTGAAGATGAGAAATTCAACTTGATCACTTTGATGGTGGTTGAAGAATATGTATTAGTTCCTCTTTTGGTTGATCTTCTTCCAAATGGAAAATCCCTTCTTCAATGAAAGGAGATAGCTCCTTTTATGATGACAACGCCTTTATATCTAGCTCCCTTTGTTGATGGTGATTGATGAGGATATTTTGATGCTTACTTGGATGATATTCTTCAAGGATAAGGAGGAGATCATTGCTTAAATGAGAGGGAACTTTCCTTATAGCTTTTGAAGATGATGACAATGCCTTCTGGCCTTCTTTGGATAACTAACCTTCAAGATACTTCGACTTCTTCGGTGGTGAATGAGTGCAGATCAGAAATACTTCTAAGGTTTCGATTTTCTCCAATATGATGTGATCTTAGTCCTTGAAGTCATTATCTTGCATGTCTATACTTTAGTCTACCTTGCATTGTAGATTTCTTCGACTTGATGAGTGCCTTTGTGGTCTTTTGACGGTGACTAGAGGATCCAACACTTTTGCTGGTGTAGACTTCTTGTTTCTTTGATTTGATTGATGATCCTAAGACTTCCTTTTGAAGTAAAATTTCTTCTTGAATATAGATCTATATTTCATTTTGATATCCTTAAACTTGCTTTGATGCCTTCCTTGAAACTCAATCCTTGAGTGTCTCTTTGATTAGATGCCCTTCCTTAACTGTCACCTTAGCTCTGATACCATGTTGAGAAATCTATGGTATTAGCATTAGGTGATTTATCTTCCATTAGTAACTGCTTTTGAATAACTTTTAGTCCATTAGATTAGAATCTTCTTCTTCTTAGATTGTTAGTGTTCTTTTTCATCAAAAAGTAACCAATGCATGAACATAAAATAGACAAGAGACATAGAATGTAGGCTACCAGTCGGGGCCAAAACCTCTCACTCTTTGAGAGGAAAACTTCTCATAGATTTATTATCCTATTACATCATTACAGAGGAAGGTAAGAAGTTTGAATGGACAAAGGAGTGTGAGGCCAATTTTGAGAAACTTAAGCAGTTGTTGACACATGCTCCAATGTTAAAGATCATAGATCCAGAGAAAGAATTTGTAGTACGTACATATTCTTTCAAGAGAGGACTTGGTGGAGTCCTTATGTAGGAAGGTCAGGTAGTGTGCTATGAGTCATGGAAACTAAATGAACTTGAGAAAAACTATCTGACACGTGATCTTGAGTTGGCAGCGATCATTCATGCATTAAAGATGTGGAGGCATTATCTTCTTGGCAGGAGGTTTGTATTGATGAGTGATCATAGTGGTTGAGATACATTTTTGACCGGCCGAATTTGAACACTAGGCATGTTAGATGGTTGGACATGATCATTGAGTTTGAATTCGAGATCAAGTACATCAAGGGAAAAGAGAACAAGGTTTCAGATGCTCTTAGCAGGGGGATATAAGTAAATCATATAACAACTATGAGTTCCTATGGGATAGATCTAGAGGATAAGATATTGCAAGCAGGTCAGTGGGATGACAAGTATATGGATATTGTGCATAGGTTGCAACAAAGTAGAGGTACAGGTACATGTAGTGGATACATGTACAAATAGTGGTATAGGTATAGGTGCAGGTGTATCGGATGTGGACTATCATCTCACGACAAATGGATTGGTCAGGTTTAGAGACATGATATATGTGTCAGACAACAGTGAGCTCAAGAAGGTGATCTTGAGGGAGTTTCATGTGAAACCATATTTAGGTCACCCATGCTATCAGAAGATGCTAACAACAATGAATAAATTCTGTTATTGGTTAAATTTGAAGAGAGACATAGCAGATTTTGTGGCTAGGTGCTTGGATTGTCAGTAGGTGAAGGAAGAGTGTAAGCATCCAGGTGGAATGCTACAACCAATTCTGATTCCAGAGTGGAAATGGGAGGTCATTTCCATGGAATTTATCATAGGTTTGACGAGGAAAGTGAGACAACATGATTCCATCATGGTTGTTGTGGATAGATTGACAAAGGTAGCACACTTCATTCCAGTGAAGTCTACATTATCAGTGAGTGATGTAGCACAGGTCTTCATAAGGGACGTGGTTAGATTACATGGAGTTCCGAAGAATATTGTGTCAGACAGGGATGCAAAGTTCACTCCCAAGTTTTGGAAGGAGTTTTTTTCACGTTTGGGCACAGAGTTTGCCTTTAGTACAACTTATCATCTGCAGAAAGATGGATAGGCTGAGAGGGTCAATAGGATATTGGAGGACATGTTGAGGATGTATGTGATGCATTAACTGTTTTGCAATCATCTCACAAAATAGAAGAAGAGATAGGTCAATGACTTCAAAAATAGCCTCTTCAAGGGGAAACCTACTTTACATTACACAAATGAATAATTTTTGGATGATACAAATGAAAAACCTCCTGTCTATATATAGGAGTCTAAGGGGTCACAATATGATAAAAGCTGACATAACAATAATAATGTAAGGGCACAAAAATAACAATAGTGGGCTTCTATGGGGCACAACAATAAAAATATAGGGACACATGGGCACAACAATAACAATAAGGGGGCTAAACTAATAAAATGAGGGAATATACTAGTATTATAGTGACCTAACATCAACAGTGAAAGTGGGAAGACTATGTTCCAATGGTAGAGTTCACTTACAATAATGCATATCAGAAATCTTTGAAGATGAGTCTATTTGAGGAATTTTATGGGAAAAGTTACAATACTCCCATCAGTTGGAGTGATCTGCTTAACGGGGTGTTGATTGGACTAGACATGTTTGTAGAAATGGAACAAGAAATGCAGGAAATTAAGAAGAATCTAAAGACAACACTGGATAGGAAGAAAAGTTATGTAGATCGGAATAGGTTATTTAAGGAGTTTTAGGTTGGGGAATAGGTGTACTTTTGCATCAAACCGAAGAAGATCTCCTTGCAGATTGGATCATGTGCCAAGCTAGCACCACAATTTTTTGGACCTTTCAAGACTCTTGAGAGGATCAGACCAGTAGCCTATCGACTTGCACTGCTTCTGACAGTGAAAGTCCATGATGTTTTCCATGTGTCATTTCTTAAGAAGTATGCTAAAGATTTTGATCATGTGATTGACTGGACTGTATTGCAGGTGGAGCCATATGGAGAATTCTAGCTGGAACCTCAGTGTATATTGCAAAGAAAGGTGCTCATGCTCTAGAACCAAGCAATTGAGTAGGTAAAAGTGCAGCGGAAGCACTTTGGGCCCAATGAAGCTACATGGGAGATGACATATCAGATGCAGGCTATGTGTCTCTCATTGTTTGTCGATTGAGGCAAAGCAATTTTGATATATGTCTTTGGTATATGTTTTGGTACATGTTTTGGTGATGTTTGGTATATGTACATATGTATATGGATGTAAACACCTCCATGAAGTATGTTATAAAGCTCCAATAAGTGGTATGGGTGTCATGTCATTATAGTTGTCATGTTGTCATGTTGTCATGTTTTCATGCTGGTTTGCTTTTCAGCAGGGTGATCATTGTAAATACTACATCAAGCTATGTTATAAATCTCCATTGGAAGTATGTTTTCTTTTCACCGATTCTGCTAAGGTATATGTGTGGTTGAACACCGAGGACGATTTCCCCCAAGGGGGAGGGTTCTGTAACAACCATGGTGACAATTCCTTGTAATAAAAGTTAATAAAGAAAAAATAATAATCATGGTTGATGGGAAACTTATTCCAAGCTGAATGTTGGGCAAGACATCCTAGTGTGGGTATTCATTTGGTTTATTATGGCTAAGGAAATTAGAAAAGGCAATGGATAAGGCTTTGGAAAGGAAAAAATGACATTTTTGGCACATTTATTTATGAAAATAACATAAATTAGGAGAAAAGGAAGGTGAAAGGTCACAGGTTCTATTGGGTGCAATATTTAAGGATATTGTAGGCATCCTTTTCCCCATTTTTGGCCATTTTTCCTTATTTGAACCTGAAATCTCCCTAGTCTAATGTCACTCCCACTGATAAAGAAGCAATATTTTCTTTGACGTATTATTATGTTGTTTTCTGCCAAATATTGAATGAAGCAATGCTTTCTTTGGGATGACTAACTAGGGTGTCTTTGGAAGAGTTATTCGGAAATGTTTTTCTTTCAGGTGTTGCCATATCTACCGATGGCCATGGATTAACAGTTGTTGCTATTCCTTGTTGTTACATGGTTCGAGTTGTTGTTACACCTAGGGTTTTTCATTCTTTGTTGTTACAACCCAGATTGTCATCTTTTTCTATTACACGACAAATTTGTTGTTACACCGCGCGTTGTCAAGACCGTAGCTGCTATTTTTAAAGACAACTGTCAAAGAGCTGCATAAAGTAATTTCATGTGGACAATGAAGATATGGGAAGTTATAATTGTGTGTCTAAACAAGAATGGTGTAACCATAATGACCTTTATTTAAACAACTTGTAAGAATTTATATATTTTTAATTACTTTTGTTAGCATAATCAGCATGAGAATCACAAACTCTCATGACTGATTTGTTTTTCTAATTTCAGGACTCTGTAAAAGACTTTATAAAAAGAGCTTAGTCTCATGTAAAAGGGTATAGATATATGAATAGGAAAAATATACCGATATTTTGATTTTGTACTCTTCATCCATTTTTCATACAAAGCATATATGGGATCATTATTGCTGAAGCTATTAGTGAAAGGATCCTTATGAAATCCTTGCTGAACTATATTAACATTCATTCTTTGATAAAGATCATTTCTTAGGGGTACTCCATTGAAGAATATGATCTTGTAACCATTCTTTGGATTGATGTTAAAGATGCTTTCCACTTAATCACTAAGTAGTATTTGAAGCAACAAAGAAAGTCATCTAATGCTAGAGAAAATAGGGCAAACAACTATGGTGTTGTTATCACAGAAGTTTATGTCTTAACTCAGGGATTTAATGAGAGAATAGATAAAGTTTGAACACTAATAGAGGCAATCTTCAAACAGACAGATACATTTGGAATGAAGATTGAAATAAGAGAAGCTGGAAGCATATAAAAAAACTGAAGCATTGCATGAAGATGCAAATTAGTACTTGGATCTAAAAGACAGGCATAGACTAGATATCTGAATCTGCTAGGGAAATAACATGGCAAAAGGCACAACCTCACTGAGAAAATATAGCAAAGTAAGGCGCAACCTCTCACCTTTTCATCCAAATGTAGTGAAGTTGAATACTGGATGGCAGTCACTCAAGGAGAAGCACAGTGACACAAAGAAACTCATATCTAAAGAAAGACAGCAAGATAGACAATCTCGGTGGCAATTTCTCTTGATTCGGACTATGAAGGCCTCTCAATTCTGCCTATGAAGACAACAATATGGATTGAAGCATAAAAACCTGGACTTGGACTCTTGGTGTATGGCTATTTGCAATCTGATTGAAAGCATTGAAATAGAGCATCTTTAAGCATTGTTGAAGCCATGATAAGGTAGTTCTGAGACATGAAGAGGGAATAATGTGAAAATTGATGATAAAGCATCAATCATTCTATCTTGAGTAAAAAGAAGAAGAGCACTATGACAGGGTGAGTCACAGACTCATGAAGATCTACCATTCATGAAGAATAGAAGCAGCTTGATAGGGGAAGTCCTAGAGCACTCCTTTGTTATTGATGTCAAAGGGGGAGAGAAGAAGAATATTGCCATCAATAATAAAGGGGGAGATTGTTGACCTAGGTTTTCATTGATGTCAATATGGAAATATTCTAGATACTAGAGGATGACATGAAGCTAAGGGGAATCCATGAAGAGACAGGAGCAGGCCATCAAGATAGCTAAGCCATAAGCAAGAGGAGTTACCAAAGGAGGCATATCAAAGCATATTACAGGATATCAGAGCAAGAGAGGCATTCATATATGCAAGGAAGTCTTTGAAAGACACTGCCAAGCCAGAGGAGCCACATTGGACAAAGAGGAGCTACAAGAGGACCCATATATCTATATCTATATCTATATATATATATATATATATATATATATATATATAATATATATATATATAGATGCGGAAACAGACATATCAGAGCAAGGAGGCATATCAGAGCAAGAGGAGCCATATATGTATATGTCATATATATATGCACCAAAGAAGAGGAGCACATAGAGCCATCGGAGGAGCCAAGAGGCAGCAAATAGAACCATCGAATCAATGGAGGAACCAGACATAGCCATTAGAGGAGCAATGGGTGCATTTATATTATCGGGAGCTATCGGGCCACAAAAGAGTTATATGCATGCAAATACAGGCAGAGGAGCATATATCATATATATATGTGCTTTTACACTATCGAAGGTGCATAACCATATATATATGGATTTAGCGCAATTGGAGGCCAAAACATAGTAATATGACGTTCACACTATCGGGAAGTGAAAAGGCAGAAAGACTAAGTTGTATGGAAAATACACTATCGACACAGACTCATGGCAAATACACTATCGGCAAACACATAAATGGAAAATACATTATTGGGGCAGAAGACTTAAGTATAGTAGAATACACTATCAAAGAGGGCAGACATATATATATTGGAGACAGTACTAATCGGCGGTTCGGCTATGCACCATCAACCCAAACCCTTGATTGCGATGTATGCAAGCTTTAAGTGATTGTGATACATATATTTATATATTAATATATATAAGAGGACTCATGGACCATTCCAATGTGAATATAACATAATCAAAGTTATGGGTTAAGTCAAAGAACGGAGGAATACATGCGGACCCACTGTAGCATTGTGTAATAGTTTAATGCTATATCGCATCTGTCCATCGCAACAATACACTATGGGATGTCACTTTCCCGAGCACCGATTGCGATGTACGTCACAGACTTGATGGTCCAACTGTAACACAACTCAATGATGTATCACATCCGTTGGAGGATCGGCCCGTTGGTCATCGACGATACCATGGGGTCGATGTATAAAGGACCCCTGAAAGTCTTGAACGCCAATTGTGATTGCAAGACTGGACTTGATGCTATATTGCGATCTAGCTTAATGTCTTATCGCGTCCATCAGCCATCGGCCATTGGCCATTGACCATATGCTGCGACTGCCGATTGCGATTTCACTGTGGACCCGACGCAAGTATAGATACGGGTGCAATAATCCTTGAAGTCTGCCCTTTAGTGTTGAAAAGTGTGCAACAAGAAATGCTAAATTTAGAATGTGCTAAAAATAGCATGTCTAAAAATAGCAGTTTGGCCAGTGAGGACATTGGCCACATTGGATGAGAGTTGAAATTGCTAAAAATAGAAAGTTCTAAAAATAGCATTTCTAGGTCCCTTCCTATTTATAGCAGTCCCTAGTCTATCTATAGGAAGTAAAATTAATTTTGGTCTTAATAGTAGTTTAAAATATTAATTAATTAATCTCCATGAGTTAATTAATTATGGAAAATTAAACTTGAAGTCTTTGTGAGATCATGCAATTATTTTCTCCCTTGATTTAGGAATTTATCCCTTGATTAAAGGAGATAAGGTTCAGTTCTATAATGAGAGAATCAGTTGACATAGTTCTTACTAATCAAGTCCAGTTAGATTATTTTAACAAGTTGTTAAAATAATAAAATATAGTATGTTAATGCTTGCATGCATGTGACAACTATTATTTTAGATAACTGAGGATTCACTCATGGATAACTGTTGCATGTTAGTTCTGTCAGAGACCCAGTTGAGATCAGATGCGGGACAATGTACTATTAGATGCTTAACTATTTTTAGTAAGTAGTTTTTGCATGTTTGAGGAACTAGTGTTCTCAAAGAATACGTAGTTGGACCATTGGTTGTTTTTGGTATGTTGGAATTAATAGGATATGCTTTTGCTATTATTTCCTAAGCAAACTACGTGAGGACCATAGGGAAAGCCTATATAAACAGGGCTTGTGTGGTTCATGAGACATATCTTCATAGTTCATTGAGAAGTGAATAGCTTGAGAGCTAATCCTTCTTGTATTGTGAAGAGGATTTCCACTTGATTGACAATACATGGTTGGGGTTTTATGCTGGTGCTTTCCCCTGGATATATCTTGCGTTATGTGTGATTAATTCTCTTGATCAGTTATGCATGTTTCTACATGATGTTTCTCATGATTTCGATTATGCTTCTGCTTAATGTTTTGTACAAGTGGAACAAGTATTATGCTTTAGGACATTGCATATATCGGTTTGTTCTACAGGTGAAATTTCTACATGGTATCGGAGCACAGGTGATCAAGCAAGAACATTATACTAGCAGGAGGAATTCGAAGTTTCTTATTTTTGATATAGATCTCAAGTTCTTATCACATCTATTTCATCGATGGCGTTCAATGGTTTGAGGCTTGAGTATGCCCTTGATGGCAGCTCAAACTATATAGCTTGGAAGGATCACATGGAGGCAGTTTTGGAAGATAATGGTCTTAAGGATTTCATTGATAAAAAAGTCCCTAAGCCTACTGACAAGATTGAGCTGGTGGAATGGGGTAAGTGTGTGGCTAGAGCTAGGAGAATTCTCTTGGAGGGTGTTCGAGATCACATAGTCTCAAGCCTCCATGGGAAGGAGTCTTCATTTGTAATGTGGAAAACATTGAAAGATTTATATCATAATAGTAGTGATCAAAGGAAGTTGGCGCTGAAGGACAAGCTTCGAAAGATAAAGTGTGAGAAGGGTGACTCTATTTCTACATTCTTGAACAAGCTCACCACCTGTAGAGATGAGCTTGCAAGTGTAGGAGTCACTACAGCTGATGAGGATATGGTGAGTCTAGCACTCCTTGGCCTTCCTAAGAGTTGGCATAGCGACCAGGACTCAATGAATGGAAGGGACAAATTGCCAGATTGGGAACGACTATGGTCGGATTTGATGCAGGAGGAGATTAGATGGAGCACTAGGGATGGAGCTTCTTCATCAAAACATGATGATGAAGAGAACTTGGCTTTAGCTTCTAAAGCTAAGAAAGGGAAAGGGAAGGCATCCCATTCCAAGTCTTCTCAAGGAGGGAAGAAGTTTGACAAGTCGAAGGTGAGATGCTTTCACTGTCATGAGTTGGGTCATTATGCTAATAATTGCCCAAAGAGGAAGTCCAAGAAGAAAGGTTCCTCCAAGGAATCTGATGGTGATGCACTAGCTTCACAGTTTGAGATGGATTTCTCGCATATTGCATGCATCGTTTCATCCAGCATAGGATGTGTTTGGTATTTGCACAGTGGAGCTTCTTTCCACATGTCAGGTGACAAGAATCTTTTTCAGTACTTTGGAGGAGAAGGATCTCCAGATACGGATCAAGATGGGTGATGATGGAAAGTACTGTGTCTCGGGTAGAGGTATGGTTATGTTTCAAAGGGAGCGTAGTTCTCCCCTCACTCTTTCTAATGTTATGTATGTACCAGGGCTGAAAAATAATCTTGTGTCTATTGCTATGCTTGAGGATAAAGGCTATGATGTAGTCTTTAGTTTGGGAAAGGTTTTCCTAAGGCATATCGGCACTGGACAGACCAAACAGATTGGGATTTGAAATAAGAATCTCTACAAGTTACAGTAGAAGATTGTGCCGCTATTAGTTCCAAGGCAGAAGTGGTGCATGGCCAAGATATTGGCGAGTTATGGTATATGAGACTGGGCCATTTGCATCATGGGGCCTTGAAGATCATGCAACAAATTTCTACTGGATTACCCAAGTGCAAACTGGAGCTGAAAAGCACATGCAAAGGTTGTACTCTGGGTAAGTATGCAAAGGCTTCCTTTCATGATCAGGATGGTAGAGCAGGAGCAGTTCTGGATCGAGTTCATTCAGATGTATGTGGGCCCTTCTCTACAGCCTCCACCGCGAAGCAAAGGTACTTTGTTATTTTTATAGATGATTTTTCTCGTAGATGTTGGATCTACTTCATGCAAAAGAGGGATCAAACCTTCTTGAAGTTTTGTGAGTTCAAAGCTTTGGCAGAGAAAGAATCAAGGAGGAAGATGAAGGCCTTGCAGAGTGATAATGGTGGAGAGTATGTTTCCCAGTAGTTTAAAGACTTATGTGCTTCGGAAGGAATTAAACGGGAACTCACGGCACCTCATAACCCACAACAGAGTGGGGTGGCTGAAAGGAAGAACAGATCTATTGTGGGAGCAGCTCGAGCGATGATGCATGACCAAAGCCTACCACTTCATCTGTGGGCTGAGGCATGCAATACAACAGTGTATCTTCAGAACAGAATTCCTCATCGTATTTTGGGGATGAAGACACCTATAGAGGCTTTTTCAGGGAAGCGGCCATATGTAAGTCACTTCCGTATCTTTGGATCACCAGTTTACTGTCATGTGACCAAAGATGCTCGGAAGAAGCTAGACCCAACAGCTGAGTTGGGAATACTTGTGGGGTATACGATACACCTCACAACTATCGGGTGTTTCTGCCTGCCAATCAGAGGACAGTAGTGCGCAGGGATCTGAAGTTTGATGAGCAGCGAGCCATGCGAGAGTTACTTGAGAGGGAACTCAAGTTGCATGGCGATGATGAGGAACTATTAGTTCCTAAGGAGGAGGAGCCTCTTGATGATGCGAAGTAGCCGCATGCAGAGATTCCAGTGGTGGAGATCACCACTACTGGAGATTCTTCCAAAGAGGGGCAGAAATGCTCTCGGGAAGCTGACAGATTGATGTAGGATGCGAGAGAGAATGTAGGGCAGCCATCCTCTCATCGTAGATAGAGGAGATCTCCCGATAGATACACTGGCTACATGGCCTTGGTTGGGGAGTGTGTAGTGATCGAGCCTTCTTCTTTTGAAGAGGTAGTGCAACAACCATTCTGGATGGATGTGATGGTAGAGGAGTATGATTCTATCATGAGGAATAGTGTATGGGATGTTGTTCCTAGACCAGGGGACAAGTCAGTGGTTACTTCCCGATGGATTTACAAGGTAAAGCAGGCAACTGATGGCAGTATTGAGAAACATAAGGCAAGATTTGTTGCCTGTGGTTTCTCATAGGTTGAGGGAATTGACTATGATGAGACCATTGCTCTTGTTGCAAGGTACTCGTCGATCAGATCGATTCTAGCACTATCAGCACAGATGGGTTGGAAGATCCATCAGATGGATGTGAAGACAACTTTCCTCAATGGGGAGATTGAGGAAGAGGTATACATTGAGCAGCCCGAAGGATTTGAGACCTTTAATCGTGAGTCACATGTGTGTCGGTTCAAGCGAGCATTGTATGGGCTGAAGCAAGCACCCTATGCTTGGTATACCAGGATCGACAACTATTTCACCGGGTTTGGCTTCACCAAGAGTGAAGCGGATGTGAACCTCTACCACATCATTGTAGATGGTAAGCTATTGATTATTGTACTTTATGTTGATGATCTCATTTTGACAGGTGATGATGAGTTGATCAAGTCTTGCAAGAAGGATCTTGCAAGAGAGTTTGAGATGAAGGGCATGGGCCTCATGCACTACTTTCTAGGCATGGAGGTGAGGCAGAGAGATGGGGAAGTATTTGTTTCTCAAGGCAAGTATGCCAATGAGATACTAAGGTGCTTCCACATGGATATGTACAAGCCCATGGAGACTCCTCTAGTAGGTAACTCGAAGAAGGAGGATGCTACTTCAGGTGAGGTAGTAGCTGCTACAGTTTATTGGCAGCTTGTGGGTTCACTCATGTATCTAGTGAACACATGACCAGATTTATGCTTTGCAGTGAACCAGCTGAGTCAAACTATGGTTTAGCCAACCAATTTATTTTGGAAGGCAGCAAAGCATGTGCTGAGATATCTCAGAGGTACTACACAGTATGGATTATGGTACAAGCAGACAGAAGGAGTGAAGCTCCAAGGCTTCACAGATGCAGATTGGGCAGGTAGTCCATCAGATAGGAAGAGCACTTCTAGAGGGATCTTCAACCTTGGGTCAACTGCAGTTTCTTGGTGTAGCCAGAAACAAAGATCAGTTGCACTTAGCTCAGCTCAGGCAGAGTACATGGCAGCAAGTTAGGCTGCATGTGAGGCCATTTGGATGCGGAAGATCCTAGTGGGATTGTTTGGTCAGATGATGGATCCGATGGTGATATATTGTGATAATCAAAGTTGCATTAAACTCTCTGAGAATCCAGTGTTTCATGATAGGTCCAAGCATATAGATATCCGCTATCATCATCTCTGGGATTGTGTGGTCAAGAGGATCATGATGTTGCAGTATATTTCGACTGAGGAACAAGATGCAGATATTTTGACAAAGGCATTGTCAAAGGGCAAGTTTGAGTTCCATAGAGACAGGATCGAGGTTGTTGATAATCCCTTTCTTGTTGAGAGGGAGTGTTGAAAAGTGTGCAACAAGAAATGCTAAATTTAGAATGTGCTAAAAGTAGACCTGCTAAAAATAGCATGTCTAAAAATAGCAGTTTGGCCAGTGAGGTCATTGGCACATGGTGAGAGGTGAAACTGCTAAAAATAGGAAGTTTTTAAAAATAGCATTCTGGGTCTCTTCCTATTTATAGCAGTCCCTAGTCTATCTATAAGAAGTAAAATTAATTTTGGTCTTAACAGCAATTTAAAATATTAATTAATTAATCTCCATGAGTTAATTAATTATGAAAAATTAAACTTGAAGTCTTTGTGAGATCATGCAATTATTTTCTCCCTTGATTTAGGAATTGATCCCTTGATTAAAGGAGATAAGGTTCAGTTCTATAATGAGAGAATTAATTGACTTAGTTCTTACTAGTCAAGTCCAGTTAGATTATTTTAACAAGTTGTTAAAATAATAAAATATAGTTTGTTAATGCTTGCATGCATGTGACAACTATTATTTTAGATAACTGAGAATTAACTCATGGATAACGGTTGCATGTCAGTTTTGTCAGAGACCCAGTTGAGATCAGATGTGGGATAGTGTACTATCAGATGCTTAACTATTTCTAGTAAGTAGTTTTTGCATGGTTGAGGAACTAGTGTTCTCAAGGAATTAATAGGATATGCTTTTGCTATTATTTCCTAAGCAAACTACGTAAGGACCATAGGGAAAGCCTATATAAACAGGGCTTGGGTGGTTCATGAGACATATCTTCATATCTTCATAGTTCATTGAGAACTAAATAACTTGAGAGCTAATTCTTCTTGTATTGTGAAGAGGATTTCCACTTGATTGATACCACATGGTTGGGGTTTTATGTTGGTGCTTTCTCCTAGATATATCTTGTGTTATGTGTAATTAATTCTCTTGATCAGTTATGCATGTTTCTACTTGATGTTGCTCATGATTTCGATTATGCTTCCGCTTAATGTTTTGTAGAAGTAAAACAAGTATTATGCTTTAGGACATTACATATATCGGTTTGTTCTACAGGTGAAATTTCTACATTTAGCACTTTCGCCTGTTTTTGATCATATTTTCTGTGTATCTACATATATGGTTTGCGCAGCGGTTGGAGACAGAGATATGTTAAGGAATGCTCTCGATAGCTCATAAGAGTAGAATCAAGCCAATTGTGATTGCAATAGGACGTGGCATGTCCATTAGACTGTAAAGCCCTGTGTATGTCAAATAATTATGGATAAAAGGAGCGATGTTACAGGTTTCAACTTATAATAAGTATTCTCTATGTATACGGCCTCTCTTCCTCCTAAACTTGTCCTGTGAATATTGGAATGCTCGGATAGATAGAGGAAACCGAAAGCCGGGAAGTCGAAGAAGTAAGCGAGTGCAGAGGAAATGACAACGACAGAGGAGGAAACTGACAGGATAAGCGAGTGTTGAGGAAGCTGAAGAGCTTGTGGAGAAAGGAAGCCAAAGGCCAGGGGTGTTAGATATAAGAAAATAAAGAATTGTTTGAATGTGTTGTTAATGTTGTTAAACGCTGTTGAACGCTGTGGAAATAAGCTGGAGGAGACAGAGGCAACGAGAGGATCCAGTTGAACAAAAAGAGGGCCGAAGGGCCAACAAGACAACAGACAGTCGAAGGGGATAAGTAGCCAGCAGAGAACATAAGCTTGAACATGAAGTTGTTCTTTATGTAAAGCTTAGTGTAGCTAACAGTAGACTAACTAAAGCTGTGTGAAGACATTATCAAAGAGCATGAAGGCTATTGGAGATTGTGTGGGCAACGTGCAGAGTTGTGAAGACTACTTCATAAGAAAACTAGTTGTCATTGATGCTATAGCTTGGAGACTATAGTGAAGCTATAATCAGATAGAACTCAACAGAGAATAGTTGTGAGAGCAAAACATTACTATCAAATGAACCTTGACAAGATTAGGTCAGAACCCTTGAGGCTGGTGCCTCAGAAGTAAGTAGGCTTGGAGTCCTTGGGGCTAGTGCCTCAGAAGCAAGAAGGATTGGAGTTCTTGGGGTTGATGCCTCAGAAGTAGGAAGGATAGGAGTCTGTGGCACTGGTGTCTCAGGAAATGGAAGGATTGAAGTCCTTGGGAGTTGGTGCTCCTAAGTCCAAGATTGGTGTCTTAGCGAAATAGAGTTGGTGCTCTGGAGGTTGGAGCCTCACCAAAGTCCGAGTTGGAACTTGGCAATTGATTGCAGCCACTTATATATTGTATCTTTTTTATTGCAAAGATTATATTAATAAAAGAATTTATTATTGTTGTTCATCTTATGTTTTGAATATAAATTGTTTAACTGGTAAAACAATAGTCGGAAAAAGAAAAACTCATTCACCCACCTACCCCCCGCTCGCCTCTCAGTGTTTCCAACACCACCTTCCCTCCGCATCCGGCCACATCACAACGAACCTTCGGCTATTGCCTTGAGAAAAACATAGCTCCACACCTTCGATTCCGAGCCATCCTACATAACATGCAATCCAGATCGATGGCAGCACATGGAAAAAATATTACGAGAATCAAAACCCTAGCGCTCCTTGTGGAATCCATTTGCTCCTCACTATGAAAACACCAAAAAAATCAAAATTATTATTATTATTATTATTAATGTATTAAAGGAGAAAGGTCTCCTAGTGGGAGGATTTAGTGGTTGGCACAATGAGATTTATCCCTTCTACCTGGTTTTAAAAATTTGATCTTAAGCCTAGCCTAAATTACTCCAACAAATTACCCATTCACCATAGCAAAAATAAAATAAAATAAATAGATAATTCATCCCCATAATTAAAAAACTTAAAATTTATCCCAAAAATGAATCTTGTAATATCATTTCATTCCCGTTCATGTTAAATCAATACTTTTCCATGTAAACACGCTTAAATATATCACTAAATTCAAATATAGATTGGGTGCTCAGGATTGACGGGAGAGCTTCGTTCAGCGAGCGGCCGCCTGCTCAGCCAACCATTTTGCGCCTTGCAGTCACGCCCATCCAGGTGTTGGAGCTTCCATATAGCTACAGTCAACAGGTGTTTACCGTCTTTTTCTTGCATGGCCACCTAAATTTCATCCAGGACACGTTCCGCGTTTCTTTCCAGGCCACCTGGTCGGGGTCCCCGGGTTCTCTCTGGGCCTTGGTTTCTCTTGGTCTATTGCATGTTGCGGGAGATATCGGTCTCACAGCTTCGTCCTGTAAATCGATCTCCATGTTCTTTTTGACTGGGCTCCTTTTCGCTTCTGGACGGATTATATGCGTTTCTCGTTCTGGGTTATAATCTCTTTATGCTTGGCCGCTCCTGTTATGGTTAATTTCGACGTGGCTCTCCCGGTTTGATCCTGACGTTTGCCGCCATTAACGGTTAGTATCTATCGTCCCTTTCTCAGTCAGATGTTTTTCTAATAGCAGGATGTTTTGATAGTTTTTTCTGTGGGTATTGAAGTAATTGTCTGGTAATTTTTGTTTATCTGTCTGTGGAAGACATGTCATGCTTGTTTCACTTTTGAGAATGTGAGGTTAGGTAAAATTTGGAAGCTTGAAGTTTGGATTTCAGCATATAAGTTCGGTTTGTTGATATCTTGATTTGGAAGTGCTGGCTAAATATGTTGGAATCTCTCTTTAGCAAGATAAAGGCGTCTATCTTCATTTACAGTCCCTGCTCTGATGTTCGGGTTAGAATAGGGAGTTGGTGGTGCATTTTTCAAATTTATTGTTGTTGTATAGACTGCCAAAATCCGCCATCTGAATAGTTTCTCTTCAATATTGTTTGGTATTCGGCTCTCCTGGTTTCCCCGTTTGATCCCTCCCGTATTCCAGAATTTCCGGTATCTTCCCCTCCGGAATTTTTATTTAAATCATTCCCGGCGGTCATTAAAGCTTTCATTAAGATCTCTGGGCTCCTTGACCTATCAGGGTACAAATATCCTCGTCACCTCCTGCATCGTTTTCCTATCATCCTCACTGAAGTCAAAATGACGATAGGATTTTCCTTATATATGACCCCTCACATCATGTGAGTTGCTGAATTGGGATTCGAAATCCACTAATCTCTTGTCCTTGAGATTTCCTTTTCTCGGGTTTAATCGATCTCCTTCTGATTCTCTTTTAATACCTTATCTAGCCTTATCCCTTGTCTCTGACAGGATCTTCGGATAGGACCCCTTTCTGTACTTTTTTCCTTATTTCTCTATTCAGCAGTTATTCTATCCAGGCATCTTGTTACTGAAAGGATCTAAAGCTGGATTTGCTCCACTTTCGAGCTATACTTTAGCATCTTCCAGCTTCTTCTGAGTACCTTCCTCATTAATTATGATGGATAGATCTGACTCTCCCACCACTCAAGCCCTCATTCAGGCCACAATTGAGGCTGAAAGAGCTCGTGAGAAATATAGCAATTGTAACAGCTGGCAAGCCACGGTGGAAGATATGTTGCTTAACACTGCTTGTCTCGATCAGCACAATCTTTCCCATGTGGATCGGAATTGGCTTATCCGAAAAATGGAATGGACCATTCTAGAAAGGGACGGTCTCATGACCATGCACAACACTTTAATAAATCTAGGAATCCGGTCAAAACGGTCCCTCCTCCTAAGGCTATCTCCGTGGACAGTGCTGTTTTAAAAGATCGCATTGATAGTTTACAAAAGCTGGCTTTGATTGGGAAGTGGCAATTTTCGGAAATGGTTGAGGAGGATATGAGGAAATGGTTGGCGGATAAATGGTTTCCTCTGATTGGATACACACCTGTCATCTCTTGTTTAATGAAGGATTGGTTCTCCTTTCATTTTCTTAAAGCTTCTGAGTTGGAGATTATCCTCAACAGGCCATGGGTTTTCGGTAGAAGCTTTCTGTATCTTTCTCGATGGTATTTGGGCTTTGACCCACTAAAGAATACCCCGTCAAACTGCATGATATGGGTAAAACTTCCTAATTTACCTCTGGAGTTGTGGTCGATTGAAACCATTTCTAAGATTGGGAATTCCATTGGTAAGTTCATCTATGTGGATCCCTGGTGTAGAGGTGAGAAAGATAAAAGGATTGCGTGGATTTTGATTGAAAAACCTTATAAAGGAGGTTATCCGGACCATATCGAGATAACCTGGGATGGTGTCAAAATCAGCCAAAGGCTCGATTTCTGGGGCATTCCCTTCATATGCTCTTTGTGTCACAGAACTGGCCATCTCATAAAAAATTGCAGTCTTCGTTTCAATCGCAGGTCCAAGAAGTATTGTTTTAATCAGGGTAGAAAATCTAAATCTGGCCACTCCTCTGATGATGTAAGCAACCTTGAGAGTCAATTAAACAATCAGGATCCGGATCCCTATTGCTCTCTGCAAACTTCTCAAGGTCGATCCGAGGCTCTCAATGCGTCGGCTTCCGGATGTCCTCCTATTCCTGAGCCTATCGCAGAGAAAACAATGCCCTCTCCCCCTGCTATGAATCAGGGGGATTTTGTGGTAGGTTCTCATCCCATCCTGATATCCACTTCTTCTCCCTCTCCTGTTAATCCTCCCGCTAGCCTGTCGAAAGGAAAGGACCCTATGCTTACACCTACTCCTTTCAATTCCCTACAGAATCGCCTGTCAATAAATTTGACAGTGATTTAGATCTCTTTCTTCAAAGAAATTCTTCAGTACTTGAACCTTTAACCATTCATAAACCTTCTTTCCCTCCCTATCTATCTATCAGCCCTAATTCCGCAAAGAACATCACGGTCAGAAAGAAACAAAGAGGCGACAGTCGTCATTTCAGAGGAAGATCTATTGTCTCTGACTTTGGTGTTACAAATTTATCTCTCGTCGAAGTTCCAATCTTGGACTCCTCAGAATCTCAGCCTCTTAGAGCATGTATGGCTGGAGAGTCTTCAAAATGACTTTCTTGATCTCAATGAATATCAGGGGTTTGGGCGCATCCCCAAAATTTTTGGCGCTAAAAGAAATTTTCTTTTCGGCACATCCCAAAATTATCTTTGTTCAGGAAACTATGCACTCTAGTAAGGCATCTTTAGCTTTCTTTAGAAGAATGTTTCCATCTTGGTTTATGGTTGCCACTAAGGCAAATGGTTTGTCTGGAGGATTGGCAGTCCTATGGGATCCAGTCTGGATAAAAGCTAAGGCTTTTAAATGCTGCGCCGGAATCCTAATCTCGGCATCTATCAGGGGCCATGCTTTGTTTCTCAACATGCTGAATGTTTACGCTCCTTACAGGAATTGGCTCCCTTTCTGGGAAAGGTTGCTTGCCTCGGGAATTCTTGACATTGAGTCGTTGTTGATAGCGGGCGATTTAAATGTGACTTTAAGATCTGATGAGTGTTGGGGTAATTGCAGGAAAAAAGATCCTCTGGCTGACAGACTCCGAAAGGAATTTCTTAGTAGGAACTTAGTGGATATCATGCCTGAAAGATTGATGCCTACTTGGGATAATAGCAGGACGGGGCAAGCCTACATTGCAAAAAGGATCGATCATTTTATTATTAATGCCAGCATCATTGCCAAATGGGGAATGCCGTTTTCTTATTGGGAATGATTTTACCTCTGATCATAGGCCTATTTTCCTTGAATGGAGGGAAAAGGACTATAGGCTGGGTTATTCCTTTAAATTCAACAGGATCTTCTTAGAAGACCAATCTTTCAAGGAATCTATAACAAAAAAGTGGAAGGAACTTGAAGAATCTGACATGGCCCTTCTCACAACTTTTCGGGAAAAGATCCAAAGTCTGAGGGCTGTAGCTAAGGATTGGCAAATCCAGAAAAAAAAGAGGGATAAACAGGAGCTGAAAGGCATCCAAAAAGAGATAGAAATTTTCATCAACTCAACAAACCCAGATTGCCTGACTTTTGAGCAAAAGAATCATATTAGAAATCTGGAAAAAAAGAAACAAATGCTGTTGCTAAAGGAAGAGGCCTCATGGAGGCTCAAGAGCAGAGTGTTATGGCTCAGGGAGGGGGACCGGAACTCGAAGTTTTTTCATAATTTTGCAAATGCTAGAAGAAGGAAAAACTCTATCTGGAAAATCGAAGATGGTAATGGAGGGTTCTATTTCTCTCAGCATGATATCTCTGCAGAAGCTACAAGGTTCTTTCAGAATCAATATAAAAGGCAACAGGGTAACATTAATGATATCTTCTGGGCTGTGGATACGATGCCAGAAATGTTCGATGAGGCAGCAAATGATAATTTTTTTAAGCCGGTAACGGAAGAGGAGCTCCAAGCTGCTATCAAAGCTTTCAAAAAGGATAAAAGTCCCGGGCCAGATGGTTGGCCAATTGAATTTTTCTCTCATTTCTATGATATGTTCAAAGCAGATCTGCTGAGGATGGTGGAGGCTTCTCATATGTCTGGAAATATTCACAGTGCCTTAACTTCCACGTTCATTGCTCTTATTCCGAAAAAAGATCGATCAGACTCTTTTCATGACTACAGGCCTATTGCTTTATGCAATATATTGTTTAAAATCATCTCAAAAATTATAGCGGAGAGGATGAAGCCTGTTCTAAACTCCTTTATTACAAGGGATCAGCACACGTTTCTAAAAGACTGGAACATATTGGATGCTGTAGCCATGACTCAGGAATGTTTATTCTCAATGTTGTCAAACAATATTGATGCGGCTATTCTAAAGATAGACTTGAAAAAAGCGTATGATTGCGTCGACTGGGGCTTCTTACGAATCTTGCTGGCAAAAATTGGGCTGAGATCACAAGACATCAACTGGATAATGGCGTGTGTCGAAAATGTTAAATATTCAGTCATTATAAATGGAATCCCATCATCTTTTTTCCTAGCGAAGAGAGGACTTCGTCAGGGCTGTCCCCTCTCCCCTCTGCTATTTATATTGGTAATGAACTCATTGAGCATACAGATCAACAAAGCTGTATCAGAACGAAGATGTAGGTCGATAAAGATCTGCATGGATACTTTCCTATCCCACAATCTTTTTGTCGACGATGTCCTCATTTTCGCCATGCTCTGCAGGGCAACCTGGATTTGCCTTAGTGATATCCTTGAAAAGTTTCAGACAGCATCTGGACTGGTTATCAACAGGGACAAATCTCTGCTGTATCACAATGAGTCTAATTTGGAGACCTTTCTATGGATTGCAGCGCTGATCGGCATCAACCAGGCATCGATCAAGGAAGGTTTCAAATATCTGGGTTTTAACCTGAAAGCAAAAGGTAATTACAAACAGGACTGGCAATGGTTAATTGATCGCTTCTACAAAAGAATTTCTGGATGGGAGTCGAGATTCCTCTCATTAGCTGGCAGATTTATCTTGGTGCAGGCAGTTCTATCTCAATTGGCGGTTTATTGGGCCCATCTTTATTTTCTCCCCGCTTCTGTTATTAACAAAATGTGCTCTTTAGTTGCCAATTTTTTATGGGGAGGAAGATCTTTTCAGTCCAAGTTTCATTTAGTAAAGATGGAATCTATCTCAAAGTCGAGAAAGGCAGGGGGCTGGGGTCTTTTACATATGAGGACATTTGGGAAAGCCCTTCTTTGTAAATCTCTTCATAGAGGTATCTATGGTGAGGGTTCGTGGAGCAAAGTTATCAATATGAAATATTTAAAAGGAAGAAGTATGGAGTACTGGTACAGAAGGGAATCTTTGGGCATTAAAAGGGGGTCTTCTATCTGGCTAAGCTTCAGGAAAATACAGCCTTTTTTCATGGAAAATTTACGTTGGAAGATTTTCTCGGGCTCAAGCATCCTCATTGGTTTTGATTCAATAGTCAATGGTTTGGTTTCCTCTTTCTCTCCTAGATTGGTTTCCCTCTTCCACTCAAGAGGTATTTTTATGTGGGATAAGCTGATTAGATCATGGTCATACACATCTCTTGTTTGGAAGGATGGGGAGGACTTACATCTGCCTCTCTCCATACGTCCCCTTTGGATGTCTGTTGTTCAGACCCTTAATGGCTTGGGGATTCATCGTTCAGGCTCAAGGGATGTTCTGGCATGGGCTCTTCCGCGATCTTCTCTGCCTATTCGAGTAAAGGATTTATATGCTTCAATGTCTTCAGGCCTATCGTGTAACTCTGATCTGATCTTTCCTCCTAGTCTATGGCAGGTGGCATGCCCACTCAAAATGATTTTATTCTCGTGGCTGGTCTTTTGGAACAGGAATCTTACATGGGAGGTTCTTCAAAAGAAAGGATGGCAGGGTCCGGGTAGATGCGCCATGTGTCAGAATGCGGCCGAGTCTAATTTTCATATGTTCTTCCAATGTGCTTCATCTCTCCATATCTGGTATGAACTTTCATTGTCTTTTGGTTTTCGTTACCGGGTCTTCTCCTCTGTACAGGACGGTTTCAAATGGTGGAGCGAGCAGAGTTCATCTTGGCGATCCTTGTTTGTCCTTGTCAGCTGGTTCTTATGGAAATGGAGGAATGCTCATATTTTTCAAGATTCAAGGGTGCCTCTGAACTCTTTTCTGTTTCGCATTGTGGCAAACCATGACCTAAATGGCTGATTTCGGTCCTTGGCATTTCAATATGTGTCTCCTATCGGTTTTTTGTTGATATGTTTTTGTTTTTTGTGGCAGTCACAATCTTTTGTATATCATTACAATATGACATGGAAATATGTGTTGGATCGGTAAATGAAAAATCTGTAAGTATTTGAACTGATAGGACAATATTTTTTGGTATCAGATTATCAGTTGCCTGGGCATACCTGACACCTTTTCAGTATCAGGAATCTGGTTGCATCTTTTCTATGTATTCAGATCATTATATTTTCTTAATATAATCTATGATGGTTTTTTCTCTCTGAAAAAAAAATAAAAAAATTCAAATATAGATTCAAAATTGCATATATAAATATAGATTCAGTATTGAATATTACAGGCATCTTAAAACCCAGAATCCTAAATTTCGGCCATAGTATTACTGCAGCAAATTCCAGCCGAAGTTCCTTGAATTTCACTGAAAGGAAGTAACATTTGCTGTCAAATATGTAAATAAAGAAGAATTTATATCCATTATTCCAATTTGATAGAAGTCTGATTTGTGATCCTGTTTCCTTAATAAACCTTCATCAAGCTTTTATAGGTACCGCTTCAAATACGAATCCATGGTGGTGTATTTCACTTCTAGGTACAGCTCTGTTGCTTCTCTATCTGGCCCAATCTCAAAGTTATAGAGATCTCCTCTGTAAAACATGTGATAGAAGTGGGACATTCCAATCTGATGTTCACGGGGTTTATCTGCTTACAAATCCCTCTTATCTTATCAGTTAATGAATAATGTGAACATGTTAAGACCAATAACATATAGATAAATGTGTTTATACCTTCCATGCCTGCAAGAAAATCCTCTGCAGAGATGTATGTTTTCTTCAAAGTATTCCCTGAGAGTTGTTCCCTCTTTTCCACAAGCTCCTTCTGAGAAAGTATATTTTGGGGTGGCCTGATATATACAGTCTTGTTCACAGTGCGTGGGTCATCTATCATTTTCAGTGTGTACATTCCAGTATCATCTTCCTCCACCCAAACAGCTGAAGAAGAAAACAATATTCTGACATAAATAACCAGATGTTGTATAGCCACAACAAAGTTTGAAATGTTGAAGTAATACTTAGCTGGAAAGATCTGAGATGTTGTAATTACAGACCTTTAATGTTACCATCTCCATACATAACTACACTGTCATGAGGAGGCATAAGGCGGCCAAGCTGAGCCAAACCTCCTGCTACATACCCAGCAAATATGTTTGAAGAGACATATGTGTAAGGAATCCCTGCTGCTTCAATGGCCCGCCGAACCTTCCTCTTATCAATAAAGACAACGTTACCCGGCTCCAAAGCGTTGTCCATGCGGTCTGGGTCCATTCCAAATTCAGAAGGAAAAAACCTCTGCAATATTTTTTTATGAAAGGCAGAAAAATTTCACAATGCAATTGCACCTGGAGAAGCCCCAGCGGTTGATGATGATTAAATTCTAGTTAAATCTCTTTAACATTTTATTCTGGTGCTGGAAAAGAATTAATAGAAGTTTAGGGATAAGAAAGGATAACAAGGCCTGAAAATAATTAATAGAAAAGTTTAGGGATAACAAGGCTGGAGTGTGATAAATATTTTAAAAATTATATAAAATTTGTATAAAATTTATATATAAGATAGACAATTTAAAAAAACATTTTTTCTTAATGCAATTTAAACTACCAAAAACATGTTTTTTAATCTGAACTCATATAATTTACAAAATCAAACACAGGTACAGAAATTATGGAACAATACCAGATATCATGACCAGATCTACTGACCTTAATGTTCCCAGCCTCTTTAATGGCTTCCACCAATTTAAGCTGTTGAAGTATTTGCTGGTTGAAGTGGTTTCCAGCGATTGCACTTATCACAACATCAACCTGCTTCAATGCGGCCACAAGGCTTTGAGGATCCTCAAATGAACCCTGCACAGAAACCTACATCAGACTGCAATTTTTTTTCCTCCTGAGTGTATGTAACCATTATATAGATTGCAGAGCTTATACCTCCAAAAGCTTGGCACCTGCCTCTTTGAAGGAGAGCAACATATTCAGCTTCTCAATGTCAAACCCCACCTCTGGTCTGCACAGAACGAAAGTTGGGTGGCCTAAAGCTAAGCTGGCCTTTACAAACCTTCTACCTATGTATCCAGTGCCACCCACTATTAGAACTCTGCTCCTAGCCATCTCCTAATCTCTGGAACTACTACTCTGTCTCTGGAACTACTACTCTGTGTTGCCAGGGAGGTAAAAAGGATACAAATGGAAGCCTGCCTCTTTCTTGGGCAGTATTCCATCGGTTAGATGTTTTGAAGGGTTGTTTTTTTGGCCTAGAAGTCGCTTAGAATTTGGTTGGAAGCACAAGTATGAGTCAGTAAACTCTCGAATCTAAGCATTCCAAAAGTTTTTCATAAAATTGAATTAGTAAAGCAAAATCAATTTAAACAACACAGATGAAAATTTGACCAAATTTTTTTAGCCAAGTTGCAGTCATAAACTCCAAAAACTTCTAATAGATAGACAACGGCTTTCCTGGCGTTATTTGTAGGAATTTGAGGAAGACAATGACAAACTAGACAGCCAACTACTTCAGAAGGTAAAGACAGAAGTTAAGAAATGAGGGCAGTGACAGAAAGAAGGTAAAGTCAGAAGTAAAGGATAAAGACAATGAAAGAGAAGACAGGTAGGAAGGTAAAGATAAAGACTCGGTGGTAAAGATGATTCAAACACGATCGTGCTGATATTGAGCGGTGCTCCAGCTTTCGTCAATGGATTGTGTTTGGCGGTTTGGGCTTTCCGTAATGTTGTGGTGCTGTTTATTTGGTTTTTATATTTATTTTTAAATAACGTTGATTTTATAGTTTTTCATATTTTTACAAATTAGTATTTTTAAGGTGGGTAGTTTAAGGGGGTGACGTTTTGGGTTAGAAAATAATGGAGATTTTGATAAAATTTAGTGAAAATTTTTGGAAATCTCGATTATAAATGATTTTGGGTGTTTCAAAGATTTTTATGGCACTGATTATAAATGATTTTGGGTGTTTCAAAGATTTTTATGGCACTGAATTCATTTCTACTATAAAACAAGATTCAAAATTAGATTTTTTAGAAAAAAATAAAAAATAAAAAATAACTAATTCTAACAACAACAAAAAATGGTATCCTGATAAAATGATTGACAACCCCTTTTTAAAAAATATTTATGTGATTTTTATAATTCTATAATTTTTATTTCATTTATTTTAATAGTTTTATTTATTTTTAATATATAAATAATTTTTATATAATAATTTTTAAAATACAGATAGGGATTTTATTAATATTAACATTTTTTTATTTTTTTGTGATACTTAGCTTTAATTTTTTTTTTATTTTATAATATTTGTAGAAAATATTGATTTATTTAATTTTTTTATATGCTGAAAAAAAACTAAAAAAAATATAAAGTATTTTCAATTAGTATAGATTTGATAGTTTAAATGTTAAAAATTTATTGTAATATATTTTTGAAATTGTAATTTAAAATATTAGATGACTAATTTCACTGTAGTTTAAGACTATTGTTTGGTTATTTTTATTTTTTTTTTTTTTTTTTTTTATTTTTTTTTTTAATTTTATTTTATTTATTGAAATGCTAAAAAAAGTGTTTTTTAAATTATTATATATTTGATAAGTTAAAATGTTAAAAAGTTATTGTAATAAATATTTTGACATTGTGATTTAATGATGTGATGATGATTAACTTTCATTAAGACCTATGTGATCTATTGAACTTTATAAAGACAAGAGATTAATTAGAATTCTTTAACATTTTATTTCT
The DNA here is from genome assembly GCA_000404065.3 of Pinus taeda. NCBI lineage: Eukaryota > Viridiplantae > Streptophyta > Pinopsida > Pinales > Pinaceae > Pinus > Pinus taeda. Next base: position 131,322 of record APFE031245077.1, on the reverse strand, counting down.
ATTCTAAAAAAAGGTAAGAGAAGATCACCATAGATTAGTTGAGTTAAAAGGTCAAGAAGGTTGGTAATGTGACAAATATTTTGAGAATTATATTGAATGTGAGTATAAGATGGATAATCTAAGATAAAGTGATTTTCATCTTTAAATCTCCTAGGATTGTAAAAGTGACTAACTCTTTCATCCCATGGTGTTTTCGGAATTGACCAGTGCCCAATTTCACTATGAAGCTCATGAGAATTAGTTCTAATCTTAGAAATGTTCATTTTCTTTTAACACCACTTAAGATAGAGAGATAGTTTTGTTTTTCAAGATTGGGGTTGATCACTTCTATTAGAATTAAGATTATAGTGAGAAAAAGGGGTGTGGCGGGGTGGGTGTAGGGGGGTAGGGTGAATCAGTTTAATACAATTTTTATCAATTTAATCAATTATTAAACATGATCATTCATCAAACAATATGCACAAACAATGAACAAAAGATACATATGGAAACCCATCTAGGGAGAAAATCACAAAACTTCATTTGATTAGATATATTTGCAAACACCAACTTTAATTACATAAGTATTTGTAGGCACCAACATACAAGAGACACCAATCCCCATTTCTTTGCAAGCAACTACTTGTTGGAGACACCAAGCCCAACTAGTTTGCAAGCACCAACTTGTAGGAGACACCAATCCCCATGAGTTTGCAAGCACCAACTTGCAGGAGACACCAATCTCCCTTGGATTTGTTGATCCAATCAAATTTGCCTCTCAGATCTTTGTTTCATCATATTTCTAGACTAGATCCAAAAGCACTTTTTTTTTTTAATTCTTGCACAAACGGTTGTATTTAATTCAAACCTCCTTCCCTTCTTTTCTTTTCTCTGCAACAACCTTCTCTTTCTAGTTCACTAGAACCCTTCCATCACACTACACAACAAAGCTCTCTGTTCTTTACTCCTTGTTGGCCCATATCTTGCATTTCACAACAACACACACTAAGTTTACATATGTGTTCTCTTGGATCTGCCAATGCACATGCATTGTGCTTTATATCTTGTCTCTTATAAAACCAAATCTCTACAATTCTCTTATTCTCTTGCACAATTCTCATACACACATTATGCTTATGCTCTCCACACACTCATTCTCTCCTTACACATATGCTTCCCTCACTGATGTTCATGATGGTTCATGTGGTTAGTAATATTCTCTGATCCCTGCCTTGCACTTCACTTGTCAATTAATCATATATAGATATGACATAAGATCTTTTAGCTCCTTTTCTCAGTTCATTTCCTTACTCATTCCTTTACTAACCTTCAACGCCCTTCCTCATCACCAAGCGTTTTGACCATGGATTTAATTCACTTATTGCAATGTAGTATCTGAAACTTTGTAATGGTAAATACTTTTCAAACTAAGAAAATAACTAGATGCTTAGATTTCCCTCTTATTGGCCTCTAGCTCCAAGTGTTGAGCACCTAATCTTTCGTGACTTGGGGCAAGGACCACAATCTGAAGTCACCTTTCTAATGTATCAACAATCCAAATCTTTTTTAATCGACCAAGCTATGTACATCGATGAATCATTGAATGCACGAATATTGTTTTCTCAACACAAAACCTCGACCCAAAAGGAACCTTGAATGATCTTCTTTGCCTAACTTGAATCTAATATCTAGTTCAATTTCCAACGAGCACACTTGCTTCACACTTGGGTGGTCATATCCTTAGATGAATTTGTTTCCTCCACAAGGAGCCTCACTGCCAAAACCTTGACTTCATTGTGTTTGTTTGAATTCAGATCTTGGTCAATTTCTCATGACCATGCTTTGGTTCTCTTCTAGATCATCGAATGATTGGATGACTTTATCTACTCTCACAAGGCCAAATAGCCCAGTAAGGGCCACACTTGAGTTGGTATACTAATATTGGCGCAATTCCCTTCTTCATCGAATATTTTGGAAAAATCAAAATACAATGGAAACCTTCACCAAAATGTTACCCTTTCTCAAATCACGAGACTTTAGAGACTGTCCCATCAATACTTTGTGGACAAATTCAAGATCTGTTTTCCGGTCCTCTTGCCAAGTCATCTTTGTCCCATCACTACCATATCATTTGCCAAATCAACACACTACCACATGGTGTTCCAAGCTACTACCACATGTTTGGATACCTTCCACATGTGACCTTCCACCTATCTAATTGGCCACCAAAAAATGCCAAAAAATGAGTGCCACGTGTCATCTACTCGTGCTTCCATGTCATCAGTCCTACCACCTGCCATCCATGTCATTTAGATTACCTATCCTAGCACGTCATCTTGGGATATCGGTGAGTCTTAGTGGCTTTGAAAAATTTTGATGCTCTTGAGATCCGATGTGATCTTAACCCACGAGCGTTAGTTGATTGGTCCTTTGAGACCAGGGGAAATGATCGGGGGCTTACCTCCTCAACCTTCTTGGCCATCTCATTTTTTGGCATGAGATCCCTCCTAACCTATCTGCCTTTGTTGCTTGGTTCAATGTGTTTGGTTTTAACTGAGACGATCTTACTGATTGTCTACCAACAATAAGTTGCTTCTCTTTCAATTGATGATGAGAAAATTAACTATTAAAAGTTTGCACCAATTTACTGTTATATCAAAATTTTGGGTAGTACCCCCTTTTTCTCATTCACATCCATATGCATACTTTCATCCTTTTTCCATTGACATCAATGCCAATATTTCCAAGAATCCCCCCCTTTGGCATTGATGACAACCTTTAGCATTTGGGGCAATGGTAACGCCTAACGTCCCTGGACATTGCTCTATCAACCTCTTCAATTTTTGCAATTGCAATTTTGAACTAATTTTCAATCTCTGCATTAAACTCTAAATTTTTCACTAATTTCAACTTTTGTAATTTCCATTGTTCCAATCTCTCCAAGCTTGGCACCAATATCCACGCATTGTACCAGTGCTCAATGTGGATAATGCCCAATCTCATCTAAGTTATTCACATGATCTTTGCACTAGTGGCCAATGTGGTCAATGCTTAATCTCTCACCCTTTGACATCACTAAAAAAGGGCTATGGTTGCAATTCCTAATAGAAATTGGTGATATGGTTGCACATCTTCTTAATATGCGCTTTGCACCAACTTGTGCACCAATTCCAAGATGAACTCTCTCTCCTAGTTGTTCTCTGTACCAATCATATGCGCTAGTGGTTACTCCAATGACTAAAATATCCACTTAACACAAATTGATTGTGGAAATTTTATGATCTGTACTCCCCCTGAATTGATGATGTACCTTATTGACAACTCTCTCCCTAGTTTAATATAACAAAACCTAAAAAAAACAAACAAATTTGACATAAATGAGTAATTTGATAATACTCATTAACTGTTGATACCAATGAATAAATATACCAATGGTCTCTGCCACTTGTACCAATTAAAATGAGACCAATCATGTAAAGTCTTGAAACTTTCCATTTCATCATTCTTCTAGTAGTGCCAGCCCCCCCTTAAACATGTGTTACTCTTTTTCTTTGATGCACAATTATTTTGCATGTAGCTTCTCCTATTGATCACTTATTTCTCCTCTTTTTTCCCACCCTTAGCCCGCCCTATTCTCTTATGTTTGACATCCTGACATACAATTACCCATGATAGAATTGGACAATTTCCTTTTGTTCAGTTGAAAAGATTTATTGAAGAGATGAGGGAGATGAGGGAGATATCACTCCTATCTGCTGCCTTAAGTATTAAAAATTCTCTTTGCCAAGAAGCTTAGTGAATATATCTAAAATGTGTTCCTTAGTAGCTATATAATTCAATCTAACAATCTGATCAACTACTTGTTCTGTGAGGAAATGATATTTTATGGGGATGTGTTTTGTTTTTAATGTAGAATAGGGTTCTTGGACATACTGATGGCACTTGCGTTATCACAAACAATGGGAATTAGTTGATCATAATTTACCTTCATGACTGACAAAGTTTGCTTCATCTATAATATTCGAGTGCAACAACCAACAATTGTTATGTACTCTACCTTAGTTGTGGATAAGGAGATTGAGGTTTTCTTATTACTCAACCATGCCACCAAATAGTTTCCTAGAAAGAATGCATGGCCACTTTTATTCTTCCTATCATCCACACTATAAACCCAATCAACATTTATGTATTAAAAGGAAGTTTTTACCTTTGTGATGCTATAATCCAAAATTGATGCTGCTCTTTAGATATTTGAAATATTCACTTTGAAGATAAAAAATGGTTCTCTTTTGGGGCAGATTGAAACCTCACTACCAAACCAACAACTTGCATGATGTTTGGTCTTGATGCCACGAGGTATAACAATAGACTCCCAATCATTGACCTAAACATAGTGTGATTGACCTTTGGTGACCTATCTTGTTTATTCATCTTGCATCCAATAACCATAGGGGTGCTGACAAATGAACATTGCTCCATTCCAAACTTCTTTAGTATCTCCTTGAGCTATTTGTTTTTGGAGATGAATGTCTATTTTTTATTGTATAATTTTGAAACCAAGGAAGAAAGACAATTCACCTAACATTGAAATCTCAAATTCATCCTGCATTTCAACCAAAAACTTTTGGCTAATCACATATGGAACACTTCGAAAAATAATATGATCAACATAAACAACAATAATCAAAATAAGTTATTTTTTAGATTTATTATACAAATTATTGTTTGTTGTTCCTATTTTGAGACCTTGTTGTTGTAGATACTTGTCCAATATTGAATACCAAGCTTTTGGTGCTTGCTTCAAACCATACAATTCCTTTTTCAATTTGCATACATCCTCTTGATTGTTTGATTGCAAAAATCCTTCAGGATGCTCAATATATACTTCTTACTCAAGCTCTCCATTTAGAAATGTTGATTTTATATCCATCTGGTAGAATTTGAATCTCTTATGACATGCAAAGCTAAGAACAACATTCTTATTGCTTCTAGTCTTGCACTGGGCTAAAATTTATCTTCAAAATCAACTCCCACAAACTGAGCATAACCTTTACATACTAGTATGACCTTGTTCTTGACAACTTGACCATCTTTATTTCATTTATTCCTAAAGACCCATTTATTGCCCTTGACATTCTTATTTCTTGGTCTAGGAAATAGTTCTCATGTCTAGTTTTTATCTATCTGATCCAACTCTTCATTCATGGATTTTTCCCAATGTTTGTCTTGGATTACTTGAGAAAAATCTTTGGGTTACATCATAAACAATAGTGCAATATTTAAATGACTAGAAGTGCATACAAATTTTCTTATATTTTGAACTCCTACCTCTTTATCACCAAGAATTTGGGTGTCAGGGTGATGTTTTTGCACATACCTGGATGGTGTCTTTGGATGTGAATGTGTTACCTTGTTATTGGGAAATCTAGTGTCTATGCAGAGTTGCTAGTCACACTAAGACGGGTAGCTATCTTAGAAACAAACAGATTAAAGTTACTTTCATTTTCCTTTATGAGAAGTAGATAGGAGAGGAGCAAAGAATACCAACCTCAATCTGTCGCTTGGTTCCTTGCTTATTCCTTCTCCCCTCTGACAGATCTTTGCTGCTCCTTCCTTGATTACTCCGCTTCAAAGAGTGCCTGTAAAGTCAAAGCAGCATAATACCTTCTAAGTGTAGAGATCTACAATCATAAACAATATAGGACCAGATATATATTGACCACACAAATGCATATATTATCAGACATACAAGAATGTGGAGGAAAACTTGAATAACTTTATTGATATAAATATTAGAAGAGAGGATTACAACCTATTGATCTGACCTAGCGTCATCCTCCTAGCACGAAAGCCCTTCTTCACCTCATGAAAAGCTTAGATCACCAACACTATGATGTTCCACCAGGAAACCAACAACACTTCCTTACAAGATACAAGATTCCAGCCTCTGGATCTCTGGGATGAGGGATCCATATATAGATGATTGCAGGGGGGTGAGTCAGCTTCTGGATTTTGATTAGTGTCCTCTCTCTGATAGTTCTTGATTCCACTTGGAGATTCATGATCTCTTACTCATCCCTAGGCAAATTCAGAGAGGCAACTGTCACAGGAGAAGTTTCTAGAAGATTCCATGATCATCCACCTCGCAAACTGTCTCTTCCATTTGTCTACTCTCACCCATCGCACCCTACAGTAGGGCTTTTCAGTATGCATCACACTTTTTGCATGTGGCAGGTGAGATGCATCACACCCTTTGCACTGAGTAGTTTGTATGGTCCAGTTTTGACTAGTTCTGAGTAGTTTTCTGTGGAGAACTTCTGGGAGATGATGTAATCAACTGACCTTGTTCCTTTAGGGTGCAAAACAACACTTTTAGGGACTCAGAAGACCTTGGTTTATGGACATATATGATTGGGGTTACAGTGCCCAAATATGTCTATAACAGTTTCCCCCTAAAGCATGAGGTTGAAAATCTTTTGATGTCGGGTGAAATGCTTTATCATG